>JANIPM010000006.1:76160550-76173499 GCA_027478405.1 Erythroxylum cassinoides
TCCGATTTGACCGATCCGACCATTGGTTCAATAAAATTTTCATTTTTTTTTTTTTTTTTGGGTATATTTTTGTATTTTTTAATATTATTGATATTTTATATAATTAAATATAATTATTGCATAATTATGACGTCACACCGGTTCGACCGGTGGTTGAACTGGTCAAATCAGTGACCAGTAAAGCCTCCAATTTGATGACCTGTCCGAGTTTCAAAACACTAAAGTAATCCCCCCCAACCCCTACATCTTCGTATAAAACATGACCCTAATTGGTAAATACTTACAAACTATGCAACTGAAGGCCAAATCCGCAAAGACAAAGCCAGTGCCGAACGGTATAGAGCAGTTTCGAGCCTCCAAAGACGGACAATCAGAGCTTTCTCGTTGCGACTTTTTTCCCCTGATAAACTACTATCCAGTACAAGTTAATGTTTGTTGTGCAGAATAAAGAGAAAGATTCGCAGAATCCAAATTGCCTACCTAGCCAAGTTAGGCAACCTTTGCTGATTGGTGATCAACCGTCTTGTTTGCTACTACTGACTCTGTCTCGATCTCGTGAAAAGACAGCAACCTTCTCTGTATCCGTGACATTTCAGCAACCCAAAAAATGATTTACAAAACCAACAATCCAACGGGAGTGCGGAAACAAAGAAAAGACTGACATTTCCTTCTTGAATATGATTCAACAATTATATTATGTGGTTGTAGAACATGCATCACATGGAAACTAAAAGATGCTACCATGTAGTAAACGGCAACATTAAATTATTACAAGAACAGGACTCACATGATCCTCAAAGCCGGGGCTTGTCAAATTGATAGAGAGGTTTCTCATTAACAAGAGCACCTGGTTGCAAATAAAGAAGAAAAATGAGAAAATGTTAAACAGGATATACACATCATTATGAGTCTAAATTTTCTGTCCAAAATTACTGTCCTATTATGTCCATTTGAATCTTAACCATTCATTTATGCGAGATCTACACAGGATCCATATAAATAGACACGTGATTCACATAAATAGATGATTGAGATTCAATGGACAAGATATGACAGAGTAATCTTAGACAGAGGATCCTGACTCCGTCATTATGCACTTCCAAGAAGCAACAGCATGATAGTAAAAGGAAATGCATATGAACCAGAGATCCAAAACGTATTATTTTGACGTGAAATCTTACAGTCTCCACATCAATAGGATCCATCTTCTTTAGTTTTTGCAGATGACCAGTGACATTCGGGTCAAAGACGCTTCCAATAAAGTTGTACACCTGAGCAAAATCAGGTAGAACTGCAAATAATGAACCGCATCAGTGCTAACTACAATATATAGTCAATAGCATAACAAACATACTAAACGATACATATTGTCACACATCCGGAAAACAAATTACGTGACCCTCACCTCTCAAGGGGTAGTCATGATTTCCTTGCTCAGCTGTTTCACCAATTGGTAATATTCTTGGAGTCCTTTCAGTGCTACTACAACAGTTATTTGCCATAGATGGGTCTGACAATGAAACGATATGGCAACAAATATAAATGAATAACTCATTTCGACAAACAAGAAAAACAAGTCAACGTAGTGAATAGTTCACAAACCTTCAGTTTGAATCGGCACACTGACAGCTGATGTATTAGTTGTCCAAGAAGATGGAGTAACAGCGGTAATAGGTTTGATCAGTACGGGGGAGGAATCAGGCCTTTGAACATATCCAGGATCAAGAATTGCAGTTGGTGATTGAAAAGATCCTGGAGGTCGAGATTGTGTAGAGGCTGCAATCATGACACAAACTTGTATTGCTTACACATTGATCTCGCAACTCACATTTAGTGTTCAATTCAATAACTGATAATCTCACCAGTTCTTGGAGCTTTTTGGGGATAAGGATGAGCAGCTTTTCTTTTGGGCCGAGGAGGAGGCAGATGTTCACCCGTTCCATTCTTCTGAACCTTTAAGAAATATTTCTGTGCATGGCTGCGGATCTGAGATTTTTTCAATTTTTAAATACTCCTTACCTCTTGTGATCATTTCAGTTGTAGAAAGAAGACAAAAAGGAAGCAGAAAAAGAGCAGTAAAACAAAATAACCCTAAAACATATATATGATAAAACTGCAGCTTTGCAACAAAGGGTTGCAACATATCTAAATGCAAAAGTATGATATACTAGAAGAATTCAAAACTGAACAGCACCTGAATGACTGTCTTAGACCCAACAAATGCCTTAATCTTTTTCCAGTCCCGATCAAAGCTGGAAGCGTCAAAAGAGTGAGCAAATCAATGAACTTAAACTACCATTCACGATCCCATAATCCAGAAAATTCTATTCGGTTGTGAATTAGACAAAGGTTAGAACACATGAAGAGGGCCATTTCAAAAACTGTGATACATTTTGGAGCATCCAGATACCGTTTCTGCAACTAGATGGATTGCAGTAAAACAGGACAAATCGACTAGCCGTAATCAATAGCACTATAACCCGTCCTCAAACTGAAGCAAACAAACCGATAAGACAGTGATAATTCAACCAAGATATTCTTCATCTTTAAAAGAGTTGGTCAAGATTTTATTATCAAGTCCACCAGAATCTTCAGTTCCAGTTGCAGCAAAATATGTAGTGTAACACCATTTCTGTTACTTTGAGAAGTAAAATTTAGAAACATCATACCAAAACCACATCACCATGATTCAATTTATCTATCCCTACACCAATCTAGTCTCATTTACTTGATTCAGTGTCATTAGCAATTTAGAGATTTATGTTAAACTTAAAGCGACATCAAACTAAGCCAAACACCAGCCCACTCAAAACTCAACTAACATCTCAACCTTTTTACTCAAATTTAACAGAAAAAAACCGACTCAAACGAAGTAAACCAATTCACGAATCGAAAAAGGCGGTAAAAGCAAATTTACAGATGAAGAGCTTCGAGAAACTTGTCGTGTTCGGGTTCAGTCCAGCTCTCTCTCGACTTGGTGATGGTGTAAGCTTTTCGGACCTTCTTAGACAAATCATCCGACCAGGTCGGTGTTGTCGCCGGAGACACCGCGAAAGGTTCGAGGCCCGGTAATGCAATTCCGTTCGGATCCAAGTAGAATCCCTCAGTCGGGTTCGGGTTTTTTGATACCATGCTTACCGAATTGAGAGTTTCGGCGGTTTTAGCCTTGAATACGAGTGAGAAATGCGCCTTTTAAAGAGACACAAAAGCGGTATAATCCGATGCTCTGCAGGTATTTCCTGAGCTCAGTTGAATGACTAATAATAATCAGCCACGTCATCTCAATGACCATTGTACGAGCCAAACGGTGTCGTTAGCGGCCTTCCGAATGCGAATGGACTTATCCTGGTGTATGATCCACCGGATTATGAATAGACCTCTGTAGATGAATGGAAACGTGGCATAAACTTATGGACAGAAGTTGAGATCCAACATAGACCAGACGATGAAAAGAACAGAAGATATTTATTGTAGGACCCACTGAAATTGTACACATGCAAAGTGCACCTTTTGCTGAAGATATTTTCGGGGGTAGGTTGAAATTTTCAAGAGCCTAAACTTTGGCTCCCATGTTGTTTTCAACTGCAATTGGCCATTTCAATTTCAGTTAAGTGCCTCTAATGTTAAGGATCTTGGCTTGTGTTAGGGTTGCGGAAGAATTAGCACAATTTGAAATCTAATCAAGCTCGAAACTACTTTTATGTTAATATGATTATTTAAACCAAATTGAGCTAAGTTTGATTATAATAGTTAACTTAAGATTAAGGTTGGTAACGGATCGATTCGCCTGAGTCTAGAGTCTAACCCAAAGCTCGATTAAGTAATTTATTGCCTTTTTTAAATGGTGTTATTTTATATAAAAATTTTATATTTTTTTTAATTAAATAGTTCAAACCGGAATTCAAAACCCTATCAACTCGATTTAAACTTATTGATTTGAATTAGGTAAGGTCGAACTGGACAATTCTTGTCATCCTCACTTAGTGATTGTTTAGTTGAGTTTTTAAATAGTGAATAAGTATTTTTTTTCACTGTAAAAATTTTTTTAAAGAAAAATGAATATTTTGCTGTAAAATGAAAATGCATTTTTTTTGTAGATATAGTTGTTTTGACAGCTAAAATACAATTTTTTTTAGATGTTCAAAAAAGCGATTCCTTAGGGTTTTTCCTACTTTTAAGGTTTCTTCCTTCTCTTTAGGGTTTTTCCTACTTTGCCGTGCACGGTTCTCTAGTCGGCCATGGATGTCACCGCTGCTATCTCCGGCCTCTCTCTTACCGGCAACGAGGACGATGATTGGGTTGTACCGCTACCACCTGACGAGTCTGGTTGGCCTTATGACCTATGTCTCGTCGGTACTCTCCTCACAGCGTCTCGTGTTAATTTTCAAGCCTTAAGGGATTTGTTTGCTGATCTTTGGCAACCGCAGGCTGGGATTGCCATTACCGATTTAGGGGCTCGTCGATATTTATTTCGGTTCTTTCACCCATTTGATATTGCTAATGTGTTGAAGCGGTGTCCCTGGGACTTCAACCGTCATCTGTTAGTGCTACATCGGTTGCAACAAGATGAACTCCCCTTGGAGGTTCCGTTAGTCTATACTAAAATATGGGTGCAAGTTCATGGGTTACAATCCGGATTGATGACTGAGTCTCTTGCGGTGCAGTTCGGTAACTATATCGGACGATTTGTTGAATATGATACATTGCATTTGGGGAAGAGTTATAGGTCGTTTATGCGTATCCGGGTTCGTATCGATGTTAGGGTTCCTTTGAAACGACGAAAGAAAATCAAGATAACAGAGGCAAGCTCTTTTTTTGCGCGGTTCCACTACGAAAAGCTCCCTCTATTTTGTTTCATTTGCGGCATACTTGGCCATGGGGAGAGCTTTTGTCCCGAACGCTTTCGTAAGCCTGACATTACGCCACCTTATGGTTGGGATAATTCCATCCGTGCTGTCTCGGGACGACAAAAGCAACCTCCGAGCCGGTGGCTTTGTAACGATGATGGCTCCCCTCTTGACGGAGGTAGTTCGCAGCTTAGGGGCTCTCCTTCCACGTTGGGGTCAGACATGGAGGCGAGTGATAACGAGGATGTGCCGTTAACAGCTACTGAGGGCCTTAAACGGCCAAGAACAGTTGAAGCTTCCGTTCCTGGCGTTTCAAATATTTTTGATTCAAAGGGAGCATCTGGTGGATCTCAGATTCACTCTTTTTCTACATTGGCGGGCGCCAAGGAGCGACCCGGCCAGTCGTTATGAAAATCATGAGTTGGAACTGTCGGGGTCTCGGCAACCCTCAGGCAGTTCAAGCTTTTGACGATCTTGTTCGTCAGCATCGGCCGGATGTAGTTTTTCTCATGGAGACTTTGGTTACAGCAGATTGTATTGAAGCTTTGCGTGTTCGGTTGCACTTTGATATTGGGTTTTGTGTTGATCGCGTAGGTCGGAGTGGAGGTTTGGCTGTGTTTTGTCGGTATTCTAATGGTGCGGAGGTGCTACGGCACTCCCAAAATTTTGTTGATGTTGAGGTCCATATGGACGATGGTTTTAGTTGGTATTTGACATGTTTTTACGGCTTCCCTGAGCGATTTCGCCGTCATGATTCTTGGAATTTGTTGAGATCTTTGAATCGTGGTGCTCACGTTCCGTGGATGGTAATTGGCGACTTTAATGATTTGGCATGTTCTACTGAGAAGATAGGAGGCGGAGCTCATCCCAATTATCTATTCGATGGCTTCCGTACTACCCTTCAAGAATGTGATTTACAGGAGGTTGAGTGGCTTGGATATTCTTATACATGGGAGAAGAGTAGAGGCTCGCCGACTTGGGTTCGTGAAAAACTTGATTGAGCTGTTGCAAACACAACATGGTTTGAACATTTTGCGCATGCTATTCTCAAAACAGGTGTTGCTTCAGTTTCTGACCACTCTCCTATTGTGCTTAACACGGACGCTACTGCTTTATCGTGGAATAAGCGGCGGTTTCGGTTTGAAAATAAATGGTTGAAGCAAGATGAGTTGTTATCGGTTGTTGAGGCTGCTTGGGATGGTCCGGGTGATATTATGATGAAGAAGCAGAAGCTTTGTGCTGATTTGGAGCGATGGGGTCGTACTTTTGATCAAACTATTATTGTTGAAAAGAAACGGATTAACAAACGTTTGATGGAGGTGCGATCTGTTAATAGTAACGTCTATAATGCTTTACGCTCGGAGTTAGCTCAATTACTCAATTTAGAGCGCATTGCCTGGAAGCAACGGGCGAAAGAGTTTTGGTTGCAGGAAAGTGATACCAATTCCAAATTTTTTCATCTTTCCGCATCCACAAGGAAGCGGCGTAATACTATTTATGAGCTCGTCGATGGTAGTGGCAGCATGGTGCACACTAGAGCGGGTATTCGAGCCATTCTTCGGGATTATTTTGCACATCTTTATACGGCTGAAGTTGTTGACTATTCAGCTGTTACTGGGCTCGTTGACTCTCGCGTTACGTCAGCTGATAATGCCGCTCTCTTATTACCCTTTACTGCGGATGAGTTTCGTAGTGCAGTGTTTTCGATGCATCCGGATAAGGCTCCAGGGCCTGATGGGTTGAACCCTGCTTTTTTCCAGACCTTCTGGCATTTGATTGGGTCCGATGTTGTTGCTGCGGGCAATGTTTGGTTGACAGAAGGTCACTTCCCTCCTTCTTTAACAGACACTATCATTGTTCTTGTGCCTAAGGTTGATCACCCTACTTCGGTGACGGATTTGCGCCCTATTTCATTATATAATGTCTTGTATAAAATTGTTGCTAAAGTTCTTGCGAATCGATTGCAGAAGCTTCTCCCTCGTATTGTTTCTGAGTCTCAGTCTGCTTTTATTAAGGGTCGCTTGATCACTGATAATATTTTGGTTGCTTTTGAGGTTATCCATTATATGAAAAAGCGCACTGGACGTGTAGGTGGTGATGTTGCACTTAAGATTGATATTAGCAAGGCTTACGATCGGATTGATTGGGGTTATCTTGAGGGTATGATGGTTGCTTTGGGCTTTGATGCCCGGTGGATTTCCTTGGTTATGATGTGTGTTCGTAATGTTAGCTATTCAGTCACCGTTAACGGAGATGTGGTTGGTCCAATTGTTTCTTCACGAGGTCTGCGACAGGGTGATCCGCTATCCCAGTATTTATATGTTCTTTGTGCAGAGGGGTTATCGGCCTTGTTGACTGATGCGGAGCGACGGCGAGCTATTACGGGGATTTCTATTTGTCGTAATAGTCCTTCGGTTTCTCATCTATTATTTGCCGATGATTCTTTTCTTTTCTTCAGGGCTACGGAACAACAGTGTCGTGTGATTCGGGATTTACTTCGTATTTACGAGCAAGCTTCTGGTCAAGCTGTCAACTTACATAAGTCGGGTATCTTTTATAGCTCTAATGTTTTCGAGGTTCAGAAGGTCATTCTATCAAACATACTTGATGTCCACGCTCCACTTGACCATAGCCGTTACCTGGGATTGCCATCGATGGTTGGGAGTAATAAGAAAGCTATTTTTGCTTTTCTGCGCGATAAACTATGGCATCGTATTCAGAATTGGAGGAATAAATTTCTATCTCGAGCCGGTAAGGAGATCTTGATTAAAGTCGTTCTTCAGGCTATTTCTGCTTATTGTATGAGTGTTTTTTTGCTTCCGATCTCCCTGTGTGATGAGTTGCAACGAATGATGAATTCTTTCTGGTGGGGTAGTAAGGCTGATGGTACTCATCAGGTTCATTGGTTAAGGTGGGATCGAATGTGTGAAAAGAAGCAAGACGGTGGACTTGGTTTTCGGAATCTACGATGTTTCAACCTTGCTATGCTTGCTAAGCAAGGATGGCGTCTTATGCATTCCCCGACTTCGTTGCTTTATCGCATTTTTCGTGCTAAATATTTTCCTACTGGTGATTTCTTATCTGCCAATCTAGGGTATAATCCGAGCTTTACATGGCGCAGCATTCATCAGGCCAAAGTCGTCCTTCTTGCAGGTCTCCGCTGGCGCGTCGGCTCTGGGGAGAACATTAGGGTTTGGCGTGATGCTTGGCTGCCAAGAGATCACGATTTTAAGGTTCAACCAGCCTCTAGCTGGACTGTTTCGGATTTGAGGGTTTCGGACTTGTTTGAGCACGATAGTAGGCAGTGGGATTATGACAAGGTTTCTTCTCTTTTTAATGAGGAAGATGCACGAGTGGTGCTTTCAATCCCTCTCTCTTCTTCTGTCCCAGATAAGCAGATTTGGCATTATGATAAACGAGGGGTGTACACTGCTAAATCAGGTTATTATGTTGCTTCTAATTTGTATCGCATCCCAGAGATTACTCATGTTGTCGACTGGAAGTGGGTGTGGCGTCTGCAGGTTCCTCCAAAGGTACGGGAATTTACTTGGCGTGCATTACGTGATCTTTTGCCGACTAAACAACGGTTGAGTCAGCGTGGCCTGAACGTCGCTCCTCTGTGTGGCTGGATGGCTTCGAATGAGAACCTTGATCATGCTCTGTTGCGGTGTAATAATGCCATCGCTGTGTGGCAGCTTTGGGGTCGCGGTGGTAATGCTCTAGCTTTGCCATTTACTGCATGTTTTATTACTCTTTGTCAAGTAGGGGATTGGGCGGTAGTGGAGGAGTTTGTGATGCTTTGTTGGCGATTGTGGTGGGCTCGGAATGAGGTGGTGTGGAACCAACGTAGTGTCCCTGCTGGTGTTATTATGCAGCAAGCTTTATACTACAAACGTGAATGGGTGGAGGCGCACCAGCGGACAAGGCAACCAGTCCTTCGTCCAATTGTTGTGCCGGTCGCCAATGATGACGTCTTGCGTAGTGGCTGGAAATGTTATACGGATGCTGCAATTTGCGAGGCTTCCCGTCGTTTAGGTACTGGGACAGTAACGTGTTCGGCTAATGGTGGTTTTGTTCACGCTTTCACTTCGACTCGTCGTGGGTTCTTTTCCCCAAGGGTGGCTGAAGCCTTGGCTTTAAGGCTAACTTTGGAGCAGATTATTGAACGTTGTCCTGGGCCTGGCACAGTGCATACAGACGTGCAAGGAGTGGTGTTTTCGATTCAAAACAATGATCCGGATTGGTCCGAGTACGGTTCGATTATTAATGATTGCAGGCTGCTTTTATCGCGAAGGCCAGATGTTCGAGTAGTGTGGCTAAGTCGTCAATCTAATGTCTTAGCTCATAAATTAGCACGTAGTTCATTTTCTTTTTCTACTTTTCGGCTTTCGTTTTCTCCTCCAGCTTGTATCGCGGATGGTTTTTGATTTATTGAAGTAGTGTTTTGTCAAAAAAAAGATGTTCAAATTTAAAACTTCTCAAAAAGACACTTTTTCAGGTGGATTTTTCAGAACATTTAATGAGTCTATTTTTTAGTTCATTTTGTCCTTATGTTTTACACATAATTTTTACAATATCCACAAATACATCTTCACGTTTATTTTGAAATTTATATAATATTATTTGACTTTTTTATATCTTTTAATATTTACTTTTGATATTAGTCTTACTTATGATATAATCCATATAAAATATTTGATTAGATATATTTTCATTTATGTTTCGTATGGTTTTAAATTATATAATACTTAATATATTATGTTTTGCATATTTTTTAATATATTTTAAATAATATTTATATGCATAAATATTTTTTTTTACAAAATAAAATATAGTTAAAATTAAAAGTGTTTTTTATTTTCATGTTTTCAAACACTCTATTATATGAAGTTCTATTTTAAATAATAGTCAAATAGTCGATGTACTTCTTAGAAAAGCTCTTCTTAAAAAAGCTCTACTAATAAAAGCTTTATTAATATAAGTCTATCCAAACAGATATTTAAGATCCAATTCAAAATAGGTTGGACTAGATTTTTAAATGATTTTTTAAATCTAATTATTTGAATCAAACTTAAATTACCTTCGACTCACATATTCTGAACTAGGTCTCGAATCCATGTACCATAAATATGGATAAGGTTCAAATTAGATATGTCTTGAGCCCATGTGATTTGATACAAAACAACAGGCAAAGGAACATAGCTTTAAAACGAGACTTCGACCATGAAATTGAATGTCCTGCGGTCTCCCCGCTGCGACCAATTGGGCTCAACTTTCCATTTAGAACACGTCAATGAGTTTAAATTTTTTATTTAAAAAAAAACAAGAAACCTATCGTCGTTATTTTTTTAGATATGTATTAGGTAAATTTTTAAATTGAAACAATAAATTATAAATCACATCAATATTTGGTACTTGACAAGTCTTATATAACATACTCGATCGAGAGAGTACAAATAAGAAAGATTCGAACACATAATTTTTTAATCTCATGCTTCCTACTCAACTAACTCGATTAGTCTCTAAGGAGCATAAAATAATAAAAGCAAAAATATAAATATATCATATTTTTTAAAATTTTCAGTAATATTTATTTTTTATTTTTTATTTTAAAATAAATTATTTATAACATGTAAATAAAAATTTCAATAAAAATTAAAGAAAATATATCTCCATTTAATAAATTATTTAATACGTGACGTAATCATATGTCACATTAATACAAAATTAATGAATATTTTTATATTTTAATGAAAGTATAATAACTTTTAAAATAATTAATAATAAAAATTAACCTACAATTGATGATATTTTATAAAATATAAAGTTTTTTAATTTAATATCAAATTATAATATCTTTGATATTTAATTAAACTTGAATCTTTCCTTAATTAGATACAATCATACATCTAAGCCCCGCCAAGTGAATGATTACATCTTGACTAAATCACGTCCCGACTTTTCAACATTAACTTTTTTGCATTTAGTCGTTAACACTCAGCTTCCAGTCTTGACTTTGCTTGATTATACTCAGTCGAATTGATCATTGCTTGACAATTTGGCGTGTAACTTACTTTTGTTTTTGGCGTCACGTCTTTGGTACCACTTTACTTTGTTATAACTCTATTTTCGTACCAAAATGTTGTCATTTTAAATTTGTTTATACATAAATCGACATTATTTTAGGGCAAAAATAAGGTTGGAATAAGTTAAGTGGTACAAAGAATCTTAATTACCCCCTAAAGAGTGGTCGAGTTAATGGAGTGAATGTTGTGCGGAAACGTGAATAAATACGGAGTGAAAAATTAAACAGCAACAAAAGAACATCAAAATTTTTATACTGGTTCGGCAATGCCTACGTCCAGTTTGGAGATGACTGAGTATTTCACTATAATCAATGAAAGCATACAATAGTGTTACTCAATTTTTCAAGAGACCCAAATAACCCAAGCTCACAGAAAAGAAAAACAAAAAAATATAAATGGTTTTTTTTTTCTCTCACTATTCTTCTCTCTCCTCTCTTCTGGAGATTTTTCTCTCACACTAAGCAATTAAGCTCTCCTTATGCTCTACTTCTCCTCCTTCATTTGCTTCCCTTTTATAGAGATCTCCATTGGGTGTGAAAGCCTCCATTGGGTGTGAAAACCTCCAAGCCTCCATTAGGTGTGAAAGCCTCCATTATGTGTGAAAGCCTCCAAGTCTCCATTGGGTGTGAAAGTCTCCAAGCCTCCATTGTTGATTACCAAAAGTAGCTGAGATTTCTGACTTTTCATTTGAGTCAATATTCAACATGTCTCTCTTCTCATCTCAATCCCCATGAATGTGGTTGTCCAGTACTCTTATTATAGTATGTACAATGATAGAAAACCCTTCTTCTACTCTAATGAACTTAGCTACTATATCCTGATTGTTAAATGATCATTTTATCACAATAGTTTAAGCTGTTGTATGAGGCTAATTTAATTGGTTTTATATATTCACTAACATACCCCCTTAAGTGAAAGCTCTTTGGGCTTGAAACTTGCATAGGCTCACTCTACCTTATGCTAAATAATAAGTATGTAGTAAGAATATTTGAACTCACGATCGCGTGATCACAAAGGCTCTAATATTAAGTTAAATGACAGTTTTATCATAATAGCTTAAGCTGTTGTGTGAGACCAACTTAATTGATTTTATATGTTCACTAAATCATTCCATAAACCGTTCATAAGCAGCTGGTTGCTGATAGTATTTGCACTGCTCCTACTTGACAGTATCTACCCTCTAACCTAACATTCAAGATGATGAACATAATACTTACGTTATCTTAGAATATCTCAGCTCGATTCATAGTTGGACACCTAATTTTTTACATGGACTTCTAAGATAATGTTGTGTTTGGAGGTAAGGACGTCAAGCTGAAAAGTAGTCTTGTCACTCTCTGCTGCTCGTAAATTCTGTGCACATGCTGAAGCCTTAAGATTCATGTAATGTCACTGATTATACCATTAGATATGTCAATAACAATTACCATTCGTATTAGAATTGATTTAAAGGTAACAACTAAGGAGTGATAATGGGAATCATGAGCAATCAGCTACTCCTATCAAAAGATTTATGCAACTTTGGTGCTTTAATAACTTAAAGTTGGTGTAATAAATACAATACCCTTGTAGGTTTGAGGTCACTTACCTGATAAAATATTTTGATAGTAGGAAGACTTAATTCCTTATCTTTATCCCATGCTCGTAATTGCATATTCCAATTTGGACTTATTAGTAGATAAAGAAGTGTACTTATTACCAATTTTAAGATTGCTTCGTTCAAGATCTTTTAAATTTTAATAAGTTTTAATGGACCTTTCTTACCTTTCCATACATTAATTACTTCCGTTATGTCGACTTTTTGTGGCATAAAGCCAGTGGATGAAAGTTGTATCAATACCAATGCTTTTCATTAATAGTTCTAGAAAGTATGATTGATAAAATTTGTTTGGGTATACTCCAATTAAAAATTAATAGATTAGATTTAAATTAATTAAATTTTAAATTAGGATAATTAATCTAAAGTTTGATTTGAATAATTTAATTTTTTTATTAAAATAGAATTATTTTATTTTA
>JANIPM010000006.1:76188712-76200154 GCA_027478405.1 Erythroxylum cassinoides
AAAGTAGGACTCTGAAAATGTTTCTGAAAGCTCTAAACAGAACAAAAAAATATGGAGGACAACCTGCTGTAGCCTAAAACTGTGGTGACACAATTTTTAAAGTGACGAGGAGTGAAAGTGGGAGCTAGTATTGCAGTTATTCCGAAACTCACGAATCAAAACGAGCATCCATGCAAGAGAAGGACTACATAAAGTCTTTGACCATAGAGTCCACTACTCTCATGAATAACAAAGACGTCGCCTCTAATGGTTCCTTAGTCGTCCCCTCTCTCAACGAGCTTGGTAAGATTGAGACATACTCTTCAGCTTTCTACGTAAGACTGGTGGTCTTCTCAACTAGAGTCTGACCCACAGGACAATTACTCCTCTTGATTTCGTTAAGAGTAACATGCAAATTAACCCTGCAAAGTTTAGAAACATTTCATCTAATTTTGGAGTTCTGTTAAATGAGCAGATTGAGAGCTTTGCAGGTAGTTACATTGTTGAAGTAGATTGTGAGCAATTGTTGGTGATGCTGTGAAGAAGATGGGTGGTAAAAAGAAAATAAGATTATTCATTTTTTATCTACCTTGTAAACCTCCATAACGTTAGGGACAAGGTTAAGAATTGTTACTTGTAAAAAACTAGTATAAAAGTGTAGCCATTTCTCTCACAAGAAAAGATATGAATTAGCTAATGTGTGTGCGTCTCTCTCTCTCTCTAAAGTTCTCTGTTCTTCTCTCTTCTTTCTGGACTCCTCTCTTTCGCCTCTCCTTTTCTCTTCTGTTCTTCATTTTTATTCCCAACATTAGTTGTGGTCAGTTGACGATTCTGGTAAAGCAGCCAAATGGTCTTTCAAGGGTCCAACCTTTCTCTCAACAGTGAATGAGTTTCCATCCAAGCACAATATGCCATGATCCATGAAGATGGAACTGAATAAAGCTTAGATGAGTCAAAAGTCATAAGGTTCTTTCACCAAATAATAAACCCAAAAAAATAAATAAGATGTTATTTTCTGCTGTGTAAACAAAACTTATGTATGTCACTCCTCGTCTGAGTCTGACCCTTCTGAGCTTGAAACCTTTCTTTGTACCTTGCCGTTGGCGGCAGGGCCCTTCTTTTTCATGTCCTTTTCATCTTCTTCATCTTCACTGTATTCACTCTCATAATCATCATATTCCTCTTCTTCAACCTCCTCTTCCTCTTCGATACCATCCTCTGCAATGGGTCCTTCTTCTGATATCAATCCGCGAGTGCCGGCCCGTGTTCGTTTCAGAATTTTAACCTTCATATTTGTCTTTCTATCACAGCCTATCCAAGAGTCACACAAGTAGTAACAAGTCAAATTGTAAGTCCCCTCTGCTGGTGCTGGGAGTTTTCCCATTACCAGTCTTGAGCCACTTCGAACCTTATCAACTGCTTCTTTGACTGCAGTACTTATCTCCCTAACACTTTCTCCTGAACCCTCCATTGTCTCCTCAATTGCCTTAGAGGCAGCAGTTATTGCTGCAGCTTCATCCATAAAATTTACCTTCTGGGAAAACCACACATTATTTGAAACCGTATCTGCTAGCAAAAACCAGAAGTTTTCTTCCTTGTGAAATGGGAAGTATGGGGCATGAGGAAGTGCACCAATGAGGCCATTAGCACGTCTCAGTGTTACCCAAGCTTGAATAGTTACAATATCTCCCTCTTGTATACCCTCTTCGCCTTCCGTCTCACATTTTGCTTCAACAGTTATTGAAGGCATCATCTCCAGCACCATCTCTACATCTTGTACTTCAGCAGCAGAAAACCCAGCTACTTGGTGAAGCAGTTCGGCACGGTCTTGCAGACTCATATCAAAGAACTCCTGAAAAGTTCTTACCTTCTGCAACCAGGAATTTCGTATCTTATAAGTATGGTCATGGAAAATGAGACAAGAATCATGGACTGATTCACAAAATATAATTTGTCTTCAAGGTATTGTTCATTTGTTCAAGAAGGACGGAAGCTGGAAACCAGTTAGAGAATGCAAACCTCCAGCATGATCAACAATAACCCCATAATAGAAATTGAGAGCATGAATGTAAGATGTTTCAAATGTAATGCTTCAATATTAAACTAGTTTTCGACATGATATAATTCAGAAGTCAAGTCTGTCAGTGTGAAGTATCATAATGTAACGGTTGAAATATTAAAAAAAGGCATGGTTCAATATTTCTTTAACTACATTTGCAAGTGCCAAAGCAAGAGAAAAAGTGTAGGTATGGAATCAACATCTGACATGAGATATTGTAAAGCATTGTGTTCTATCAGGCAGTTAAAACTCCCTCACCTTGCGAGCCATCTTCTTGATGACAGCCTCACTGACATGGGGCAGCTGCAGAAAGGGTGCAATACCTTCTGAAGATCCTCCTGTCACCTTCCTTGCACTGAGAGGAACAGCCTGTGTCACCATTCATCAACAAAGATGTGAATCAGGGTATTCAAAATAGTGATCTAGAATTGGAAAATTTGTGTGAAGACATCAACATCCATTAATCTGCGGCCAATTACAAGTGTGAAAAAGTTGCATCATAAAGCATTTTTTCATTAATGATTAAAGACCCAAAACAAGCAGGTTTTTCAAGGGTCATAAGACCAAAGATTCTAAACCTGCTGGCATAAAGCCAACATACAGTTCTAATTGAAGGTCTAGAAACTATAGCTTAGTACAAAAGGGGGTAACATTCCATCCTCCAGAAAAATAGGATGCATCTGGGGAATCATAGAGGGTACTATCCAATGAAATAGTACGGTCAGAGGAAGGTGTGGATGTCGAAAATATAATTTAGCAGAAAAAACCGATAATAAATGAAGAACTAAAAGTTACTCAAAACACCAAATTAAAATAAACGAGATGTGCTCAGCATAAAAGTGTCCTAAGATTCAGTAAATGCCCTAAAAATAAGAACCAATAAACAGTTTACAAATCAGTACCTGAATAATGCATTGAGAAAGTTCAAGAACCCCAGTGGCGGGTCTCAGCCACCCATGACCCTGAGCAGTACGTGGAATAATAGCCATCTGCATGAAGAATTAGCAACATTGACAATTAAGGATAAAGAAAACATAGAGGAACAACACAAATGAAACGATCATATCCAAAAACTCTTAACACAAAATCTAAATCAGAAAAAATTAAATGCCAATGGACCTATAATTACATCAAAAACAGAAGCCTTTACACACAATAACCTTGTAATTTCATCAAAGATCTGTATTTAACCACTCGTATCAATTTGACAGTTTTGTCTTCTATAAATTAAACCACTCATTATATAAATATCCCTAATTCATTTAGGTCAAACTGTTTTTTGCTCTTTAACTCGTGTAATCCAGATCACTGATAACTGCAAAAACACCAAAAAGAGGACAGAAGAGGACTCTTTCTTTTGAAGGCGATGTGTAAATACAAATAGTCAACATATTCTCTTTCTTTTCTGATCGAGCAGAGGAAAATTCATTGCATATATTTCAAATATGCTCAAACTATGTTTAAAAGAGTTTCCAAACAAATTGCCAATTTATTCTGCCATGATATCAAGAGTCAGAGTACTTAAAATGACCAATTGAAACCGGCCACCTCGATGGAAAGGATAAAGCAAAAAGATCTTGCTTTTAGCTACATGATTATTTTGGCTATACGTAAGATGATGTAAAGATATCATCCAACAATGGGCACACAGTGAAATGATTTATCAAAAATTAAAGTAATCATACCATCATACTAACTACTACAAGAATAGGTCAAGGATACCTTCATTAACTCTTCAAGAAGACGTGGTGCAAGCTCTAAAACACGTTTAAAATCACCTTCTAAAGCTGGTGACAAGGCAGCTGCTTCACGAGTTAACTGAGCCTGAATCAGCAACTCTGTCTGAAAAGAAGGAAGGAGATTGTTCAGCTTTGAACTCAATAAAAAATTAGAACAAACAGCAATATGTACTCAACAAAATTACCTTAACTATTGCAGGATGTTGTTTCCAAAATCTAGCCTGCTCTTGCTTTATATTTTTATGGTCCAAATTCAACTCACTCCGGACTGACATAAAGAGCTTCTGAAGAGGTTCATCCTGGGTCCTACGAACTGGGATTTCCATATATTCTGCAGCCTTAGTGAAGACTTCCATAATTTTGCTGTCCTATCAAGTGTTATGTTAGCAAAACAATCATAGCACACAACACATTAAGGAAAAGATAAGTAATATTGAGTTAGAAAGAAAGTATGAAAATTTTAAGCTTAATATTGTGTCAGTATATAGAAAATCTCAAATGATGAATGAAAATATAAAATTGCTGTAGAAATCCAAATAACATAAAAAGAAGGTAAATCCTCATTACTCTCAGTCTCTTGTTTCCAACACAGAATGTAAACTTCAAGATGAAGATTCAGTAACTACTGGTTTCATCATCCAAAAAGGTAATTAACTTCCCAGAAATCAACTTGAAAAAAGAATCACTAGAGATCAATGTTTAACATTAACAAGATTACCACTACAGTAACACAGTATTCCTCCACTTCAACCTAAAACAAGCAAATATCAGGTAGAGACTGCATGTATGCTTTTGTGGATGAACAATTATACAATCGTGGTGTTTCTATAAAGCCTTAATTACCTTGGAGCTAATGAAGGTTTCATCAAGTAATAGTATGCAGACAGAGTTTGATGCATCACATAATTTCCTGTATATTTTGATGACTTCGACAGATATATCACAGCTATGACCAATGGCAAGAGAATGCAAACACCAACAATCCAGAGTAGAAGTATTCCACCAGATGCCCCATCGATATCCAGTAAGAACTGAGGAAGAGCAATGCCCATTTGGAAACCCTGCAAGAGAAAGATAGAGTAGCATCAGACTGCTGTCAAAAGAAACTTGCTTTCTTTTTTTCGAGAAGTGTGTCAGATGATAACAAGTAGCCATTCTTCTAGTGTCTCACCTGTCTACCATCAGGGTGGCCATATTTTTCATAGTTCTCACGGGATACTGGATCAGTCAAAGCCTGATAAGCCTTTGTTATGAACTCCACAAAATACTTGTGGGCCTCTGTAAATTCAGATTCAAAGGCAAGCATATGAGTTATTTCCATTCATAGACTTCAACTTTCTAAATAGTCTTGAAATGAGAGCATTACAAAACAATAAACCTGGATCAGGATTTTTATCCGGATGATACTGAATAGATAGTCTCCTGTAATTCTTTTTAATTTCAGACTCTGAAGCTCCAGGTTCCAGTCCAAGTATAGAATAGGGATCAAAAACTTGAATCTGGTTCAGGATAAGAATCAAATTAAAGATTCTCATTGATACAAAGTGATTTTCTAATGAAGTCTATGCATTCACATGAAATTAACATCATATAATGTCCTATTCAACCAGATTCACACCGAGTAGGTATGATAGACAAAGTAAGATCTAAGAAAAGAATGATGGCCACATGACAATTAACAAAAAGTAAGAAATAATCAGTGCTTACCTCACGGTTCATGTTCTTTATGTAAAACACAAGGAATATCATGATGACCCAAAGAAATATCAATGTTAAGTTGCTACACGTAGAGAAGTTAGAAATCTGCCCAAATAAACAGAAGAAATGATTTAGATGCAGAAAAAGGCAAACAAAAACAAATAACAAACTAACTTAGTTGGAAAAAGTAAGGCAATATGAACTAACCCGCTTGAATATAGATTTACGATACTTCCCTGAACGAAAACATTCAGAGCACCGGCAGTGAATGCTCATCCTCTTCTTCGTAGCAGCACGGCATAGCTTCATAATTGTATAAGGAACCAGTGGCAGTGCCAAAATAGTCAAAATGAAGATAGGAAACAATGCACTATTTTCTTCAGAAGCAGCCATGATGATCTCCTAACTGATACAACCACCTCCAGTTAGTTACTATGATCACCAAATAAACTCTGATAAGCACACCCTGTTGAAAGTTTGAATCAAATGAAGCTTCTGAAAAAACACTATTAAATCCAGCATTCTATCGTCTAGTCCAAAATCTATCAAAAATTCTTACCCTAAATGACAGCATCGCTCAAAAGAAATCTGTGACAATAACAACTATTCCCCAATATCCCCACCATGTCAAGCCCCGAATATAAAACATCACGAAAATGGACAGTAAATGATAATAAGCGGCTCGGATGGAGGATTGACGCAGGTACAAAGCCAAAATCAGAAAACATGTAAACCATTAAAACAAGTGAACTTGAGCTAAATAAAGGGTTCTAGAAAACTAAATGAAAATTAATCCACAATGCTTGGCGGCAATTCGCACCAAAATAAAAACCCTAATTCAAGAACAACAAATGGAAAACTTAAGAGTATATCGAAAATCCATATGACCCAGTGGAAAAAACCATAAAAGAGTAACCAAACGAAAATCAAGATGAACTGAACGTCATCAACAACAGTTCTAGTACAAGATTCAAAAAAGATATCCACCTGAGAGTAGATAATTAAGGCCTTTAAACAATTAAAAAGCGAAAAATGAAACAATAAATTAGGTGAAATACGAGAGCGTTCAAGTAAAATTTGAATACCGGGAAAAAAAAGGGATATCGAGATCGAGATCGGGATCGGGATCGGGATCTGCTTCGGAGACGTCTTTTGTCCGTACGATGGCGCGAATATAAGCAAGAGAGAGAGATGTGCACAGTGATCGAGGCCGGGTTTTGATTTCGCAGATCCACAAAATCAAAGGGCAGCTTAGCTACAGTATAGGGTTTTTGAACTGGTATATTTACCATTTTGCTCCCCTCTTCGATTTGAAGACCTATTCACTTGCTCGTATCTACGCAGGATATATTTGTAATTTCGTAAATAAATACCAAGTATTATTGTTTTGTATCTCATTAGAGACGACAAACCATTTTCTACAAACGAAAATTTCAAAGACTTTTAACAAAATTAAATTCTTATTAGGGATGTCAAATCTGATCGGTCTGATAATAATTCGAATCTTTTTGGGCTACAAGGCCCATATTTGGCCCAATCTAAAATGTTTGACCCGAGTCAAATTTTAATTAGATTTAGTATAATTTAAAATCATATTTATTATACAAAATATGTCATTTTATTCATTTTAAAAATGACATTTTTGTACATAAAAAAAGTTTATGTTCTTGGTCAAGATCGAGCTTTAAATTTTGACTTTGAAGCTCAAAAAAAGGCTTAAACTCGGTTTTATTTAAAACCTAAATAAAAATTTGATTTTAATTTAAAATCTAAATTTTTAATAAAATTTTTTAATCAATTCGAGTTGAGATTATTAACTTCAAATTAAAACAATACAAGTTTGAAAGCTTATGTCGGACTACCTCTTCCTCGAACCTTTTTATCATCCTTCAAATTCTTTCCATAATGTTGTTATACACATTGATTTTCCGATATTCTGCTATGTGATACTTGCAAGTGTTATCTTCTTCATCTTCTTCTTCTCCTATTGGATTGTATTTTAAGGTAGAAAACGGAGGATTTGATGAGAGAGTTCTAAAGTAAAAAATGTCTTAAAGTGCATAGTGTTTTAGAGAGCTATCAATCATGTAAGTTGGAGAATCTCCCTTTTTTCTGTAACAGGACTTTGCGGTTCGTCACACTTACGTTGTAAAAAGGCAAAGTACCCAAGTATTTGGTAAGGGGTTCTCCGGTAAGGGGTTCTCCTGATTTCAGTGAGGCCATGGATTTAAATCGTTCTTATGTATGCAGTTGTTTAAAATTTGAGGTCAAAGTTTTACCTCTTGCAAGGGATCTATTCGACTCTAATGAAAATTAGTCTGAAAATTGATGACTTAAAAATATCTTCTCATAGTTAAGACCCTCTTAAGATATCTTGTAGGTAATTATTAAAAAAAAACCATAAAAAGTGATGTAATGATGAACAAGCACAGACAAAGGCCAAAAGTTGTGGAAGACTTAAATCTGCTGATTATGATAAAAAGAAAAAAAAAAGAGTAAAGAGACATGATGATGATGGCAATAGTTCTTTGGTGCTACGGCCTGTTTGGTTTCTCCTTTCAACTCCTCGGTGTGATGTACTACTCACTCCACCCTCCAAAGTGGTGAGCCGTGGCCACTCCCCTCTCCCAATTGGCATGATAATGGGTTAGTTCTAAGTCAGGCTCAAATTTCCGTATGATATAAAACTTTTTTAAATTTAATCGGACATGGTTTATATTTGAGTCGGTCTAAACTCATACGTGAATATGATATAAAACTTTTTTTTAAAACTGAATTTATTTATTAGGATAATCCTACATCACTGTTTAGAACTTTAGAGTGTTTAATAAAAAAGCCGACAGTATATCCCATCTATGTCTATTGGGATATCTAGTTTCCACCTCCACTAATGTCAAGCTAGTGTGTATCAACTAAGATAGGCCCTCTTTGAAAGCTATAGCTTCAACAATAAGAGGGGTATAATACGAGTGGGAAAATCCAGAAAGACAGTTTAACAAACTGACCCATTTCTTCCCTTATTATTACGCCATACGACTTTGTCCCTTGAGCATCGTGAACTGCAACATCAAAGTTGTATTTAACAATTCCATCGGTTGGGCCTAACCATTGTATTTAACTGATTGATGAATTTAGAATAAACCAAACTAGATCAGGACTTTTTGGCCATCTCCACTCCCTAACTCGAAACCCAAATGCTATACTAAACTCAAATATTAAGACTATAATATTTCGAAACATTCAAGTTAAACCTTAACAATTTAAAAACATTCAAAATAAAACCTAAGTAAATAAAAAATTTAACAAGATTAATTTTCATTAGTTAAATGTTACGTTAATAAATTAATATGATATTATTTTCTATTTAAATAAAAAATAAACCTCATTATCATATTACAACCAGTATTTTGAAAATCAGATCGAACCAACCGGTTAAGCTATCATATAAAACCAATTAAATTGACATCACACATAAGCTTAAGCTATTGTGGTAAAACAGTCACTTGATATAATATCAGAGCCTTTGTGACCAAGTGATTGTGAGTTCAAATCCTACCATCCACCTATTATTCAGCACAAGATAAAGTGAGCGTTTGCAGGTTTCAAGCTCAAAGGGCTTTCACTTAAGGGAATATGTTAGTGAATATATAAAACCAATTAAGTTGATCTCACACAGAAGCTTAAACTATTATAGTGAAACGGTTACTTAACAAGTTAATCACAGTAATTTTTTTATTCATTTAGGATTTGTTCGTAACGTTTTGAAAATGTTAAAATTTAATTTAAACATTATATTATGTTATATTGTTTTATCTGCATGTGGGTTTACTGAAAACAGTCTCTCTACTATGTAAGAGTAAAGTTGTGTATTATCAGATCTCTCTAGACTCTGTTTCATTACGAGACCTCGAATTAGATGTGATGATGATAATAATAATGACTATGTTATAAATATTGAAGCTTAAAACGCACTTTGGCTTGATAAAATAATTCTCTTCCAAGTTAAGAGGGTCTTGTAGGTAGGGGTGAGCATTATTCGGGCCGGCCTGATTACCCGGCCCGGCCCGAATTAATTCGGGTAAGAAAGTGATAAAATTCGGGTAATTCGGGCCGGCCCGAAAATAACCCGAATTATGTTCGGGCCGAAACGGGTAACTCCGAAAAAAATTCGGGTTACCCGATTACCCGAATTACTCCTCAACTATCACCCCTCTTCTACTAACCCGAATTAGGTTTAAACATCAATGAAAATTAAATCACCCTTCGGCCTTCTGTTCTTCAGTCTTCTCTTCCACTTCCACAGAAACACAACTTCCACTTCCGCACTCCACTTCCGCACTCCGCATACGCCGTAACGCCGTTTCCGTTTGAGAAAAATGAACTCGCCGTCTTCATCTTCACTTCAGTCTTCTCTTCTACTTGCTAGTTGCTACTTCTAGTATCGCAGATCGCAGCACAGCCATACACATCGTCCTCTTCTCTTCTACGTTGGATCGTAGTCCGCAGCGCAGATACACGTTTGAGATTTGAGAGTTGCCCGTCACCCGTCGCCCGTCGCCGTCTTCTCCTCTTCTAGTATCGCCCTCTTCTCCTCTTCTCACGGTCGTCACCCATCACCGTCTGTCACGGTAAGGAGTATCGCCCTCTGTTCCTCGTTCTCTCCGATTTCTAGGATATTCTTTTGGGTATTTTCCTTCTAACTTTTGTTCTTCTCACTTCAGTGCTCTGCCTTGCTCACGGTTAAAGCCAGACATCATACACGTTTGAGACTTGAGATTGCTCAGTGCTCACGGTTCATTGCTCACTGCTCTCTGCCTTTTGCTTGGTGTTGTGATTTCTGAAGGCTTTTGGATTGAATTGCGTTTTTGGCTCTCAAATCAAATGCTCTGTGCTTACTGATTTTCTGGTTCTTGTTTAATTGTTTTGAGATGATACTGCCATTGCCTTTTGGAAATTAAGATGTATATAAATTAAGATGATACTGCCATATGCATATTCGACTGAATATGCATACTGCCATATTAAGATTTAAGATGATACTTCATACTGCCATATCCATTATCCCATATGCATATTTCGGGTTGAATTGTTGATGATATTGTTTCCAATCTGTCAATGCATTTGACCAGAAGTTTGGAAATATTGAATTGTTGATATTGTTTCCATTCTTGTTAGTTGTAAATATCTGATCTGCACTAATTTTCAGTTTCTGCTGAATTGATGATATTAGGACATGAATTCCATACACAGCCCTAAGCTGTGTATGTTAAAAGTTAAAACTATGATTTGTCGTTATTGTCTTATTGACTTATTGAGTTATTGTAGAGTTTTTGCAAATGACACATTAAACACTTAAGAAATAACAAATAAGCCAAGGCTAATTGATAAGCCTCACTTGATTTGTTTTCTGACTTCCCAATTCCTCAAGACAGGATTTGGACTATTCTTTTTTTCAAAAGAGTTTCCAAGTTTAGAAAGGAAACAAATATCCTTAATGACTTATTTAAATCTTTAATTCCTTTGTTAATTGTAAGTACCAATGCAATGATATATCCTGATGGAAAATATTTGGAAATTTTAACTTCTAACCTCTCACTGAATGATCTTGTGACATGGGCTTGGCAATGAGTCAGATTGGGCTTAGGTTTTAGGGTGATCGGGCCTAGGCAATTAAAAACTTGGCCTAAGTTAATTTCAGAACCTCTTCTTAGAACTTTTAGGCTTTAGATTGGATTAAATTGGAGGTTAGATTCATTAAGAATTAAATTGGAGTTTAAGATTAAATGCTACCTCCTTGCCTTTCCCAAATCTAATACTTTTTTAAATCAGTTGTTAGTTAATTATAAATTCACTTCTAATGTGCTTTGAAGATTCATATTTGAAGTGAGTTAATTATAAATTGACTTCTGATTGTCTTATAAATTGTTTTTTCCTGTTTTTAGATGGAACAAGAAGGGTCAAATAATC
>JANIPM010000006.1:76240746-76268250 GCA_027478405.1 Erythroxylum cassinoides
TTTCTACTTTTCGACCATTCACACTTTCAAGTACGTTAATGAAATGTAACGAAAATCAGCAGCTTCAAGGCACTTGGGAGGTTTCTCACCACCGACCTTGTTCAGTTCGCTCCACTCCTTAAGGAGGAACAAGTTCTATTCCATTTTCCTGGAATTTTTACGTCAAGGCACTTGGGAGGTTTCTCACCACCGACCATGTTCAGTTAACTCCACTTTTTAAGGAGGAACAAGTTCTATTCCATTTTCTTGGAATTTTTATGTCCTCAAGCACATATATGCTCGTGCCCTGAAATTTAAGAATCCTTATGTCTGGTGAGGAGGGGGACCAATGAACGTGCTTGGAACGGTACAGACTAGACCTGAAGTCGGACACATTTGGTGGTGCTTAGCTAGTCCTTGCCATTAATGATGGTGATATAGAAAACTTTGCATTTAGCTTTGCAGTTTAGTGCAGGTTTCAGGATCATTTACGACCAAAACCAATCATCAATCTTGTCCTTTGACATGTTTCTTTCTCCAGTTCCCCAAAAAATGTACAAACTTGAGATGTGTTCTTTGCTGTAGTTATGCCATCAGGACATTAATTACATGGGTTTATGCCCGACTATCTCGGGCAAATGCCTGTGAACAAGCTGCTTTTCACTGTTTACAGCAGAGTCCTTTCTGCATTAGAATAGTAACAAACATGATTGCTTGATTAAGTTGGAAAATTTTAAAAATTAATTAAATAAAGGAGCCTCTGTCTTTTTCCACCTTCCAAATTACTAATCGTTTAAGATTTCAAATCCAGAAATGATATCCCATTGACAAGAACAACCAGCCCAGACATTTCTACTAGGAACAGATACAATATCAAATCTCTTGTTCTTAATGACCCATCACCTTCTTGTACCTGAAGATAGAAGATACAAAAGAACCTGACTTTTAGCGTTATTTGTTTAGTTTTTTGTCTTTACAAAGAGAACAAGAACACGCGTTCTTGTTCATTTACTGTAGTATTGAATTTCACATCTGCCAGATCTCCAGCTACCTCTCCCCTTTAGATCCAAATCCTGTAGTTTGAAATGCTTGCTCAATTCCAGGCTATTCGGTTGAAATTCTTGGTGAATCTATCATCTTCTCTGGCATCGAATCACTTGCAGACCGTGAAAGCAAAGAATAATCTGTAAGCAGATTTCGGAAGCCATTAAAGGGTGAACAACATTGTAACAGAACTCTAAAAGAAATGAAACAGTTGTGCTAGTATGTGGATTAAAGTTTTACCTCTCAAGTTATATGATCTCTTGCAATGTTGGATTGCACTTTGAATACCATCTTGCTGCAGCTGTAAGGAATCATCCCTTCGACTTACTGATGAAACGCCGGCCATTGAAGATGAGGACTTACTTTTGTCAAGATGTTTACCAACTACTCTGATTCCTGCGGGAATATTCCCCTGTTTCACGTTCTTCGGTGAACTTCTAGTATAGGCTGCCGGTGACGACGATGCTGATGACATTGACAACTCCTCTGATAGTTTCATCTTTTCATTTAGTTTCTTAGCGAGTTTGACATATAGAGGCTTTATTACCTTGAGGTACTTGTGCATTCTAAGGCTGTTGTCTCTAGTGAAGGTAGCACTTTGTGGAGATTTTTCGAACTTCACTTCACGTCCTTGCTTGTTAGCATTTTGGGCGTTGTTGTCCACAAACACGCCACTCAACTCTGTTTCCTCTGTTTTCTGGACCGCCATTGACTTGGATTTCTTAAACATCATGACGCTAAACTTGGGGGCTGATCTCAATACCGAGATTGGAGATTGCGGCTTGAAGATGGGTTCAACGGGTAGTACCTGTCTTTTAGAGACATGATCAGTAGGAGACAGAGAAAGAGCAGGTTGTGAACATTGACTTTCGCCATTGTCAGTTTTAATGGCCGACGACTTGTGTAGAGCTTCCTCCCTGAAGTCAAACTCATTCTTATCAATGTCTGATGGGAGGTTGTTGCTGATCTTCTTGCGGTCAAAATCAGACAGGGTACACTCCAACTCAAATAAAGAATCTTCCCCTTCATAAAACTCGTCGTCTGAGTAGACCGCAGCGCTTGAAAACTCGGCGGCAATATTGTTTTCAGTAGAAGGGTGGTGTTCTTTCTGGGTTGTTGCCCTCCAGAAGTTGAGGAAATAGAGAGCTTTCATGATTCAATCCTAAGGAAAACAAGAAATAAAGAACAGAGCTTTTGAAGAAGAAGACGACCGGAAGTGTGTGGTCTACTCAGGGTTTTAAGACAGGCTTTAAAGTGGGTATTTGTGTGATTGAGAGAGGTTTTGCACTTGGTTTGAGGGTTTCAAATTCATGGTATGTACATGAGAGATTGAAAAGATAGAGATTTAGAGCTTTTTGCTCTGCTTTTACAGGTTTTCGGAAGAGACGGTAGCTTTTGTATGTTTTGGTGTTCGATTATACACATCTACGAAGCCTTTTTCGTGGGTAAGGACTTCTCTGCTCAGTCTGACCCTGACCCGTAGACAGAGAGACTGATTCTTGGAAGGAGAGGAGAGAAATAGAGCGTAGACTGAGCAATGCCGTGTGAATTAAGGTTTAGCTCAGAATCTATACATTTAAGACTTGTCGTTTACAATGGAAAATTTGAATCCTATGGAAGGTAAAGTATACCATCCAAAGGCCTCAATTTCACCAGACAATTGCGTAAGCTTACGTAAATTTGGTGGATTAAATCTTGTACGAATCACGTAAAGGGATTCTTAAATATTACAGTCCAATTTGATCCTACTCAATTCAATCCAGAATTAACGAGTCAACTTGAAGCTCGACCCAATTAGTGGCTCAATTCTTATTATAACCATTTTTAAAATAACATTATTTTTATTAAAATTTTAATATTATAATATTACTATTATAAATATCAATATAGATCGAATTACATAATTAAAGTCTTATCAAATTTTAAATGGAGTTTAAATTATATTTTAAAACGTTGAATTATGTTGACAACTCGTCTTATTACTATCTTTAACTTTAATTCGTATAAGACTTTTAGAAAAATGACACAGGCCCGACCCGTGTTAAGCCTTAGGTCTAATTTCTTAGACTTGTCAAAAATGAAATTATTTTGTTATAAAACACCGTCGTATTGTTTTTGTAAAGTTCAGGCATCTAATTTCTAATTTTCACAAAAGGTGAAGACACTCAAGTATTAGAATTGAAAATCAAATTTCAACCACAAATTAGAACCTAACATATGACTTTGACTTGATTCATTAAATAATCCTTCAAGAACATATAACTTATAAGAGGTAAAAGGACCTTGCAGGCTTTGCTTTTTCCAGGGTCTTGGGAAAAAGAAAAAAAGATAATTTGATTTCTCTGATAATTTGACAAGGCAAAGGTATTTTGGTCCAAATGGTCAGGCCATCTTCAACCTCTTGGGTTTGAATCAGAGTTTCCTCAGATTTTCAGCCTTAAAAAGGGTTTTGACCTGTTGGGATCTCCTTTTTTCCCTTTTCTTTTGCACAGTAACAACGTATCGCAGAAGCAAACGATATGTAATTTGTACTTATTATACTTGTTGTTCTGATACGTCACTTTGAGCTGAGCTCAGACGAGGATTCACAGGTTATGGAGGAATAGGATTTACCTGTATCTATGCAATATTTTACTGTATCCTACTGTGAAGTTACAGAGAACTGTATAGGCTCTGAACCGTAACAGAGTGCGCGAAACTGTCGCTCAAAATTGTACCCTGGACAATGTTGAACAGATAGCTGAGGTAAGATTTAATTCATATAATTATAAAATAAGATTTAATTCGTATAAAATAAGGTCGAATCATTCATAAATCATAGGCCCTTCAGTTTTGGTTTTGGCCTGTACGTCTTGCTTAAGTTGACTCTTAGCACTTTCATATTTTTAATGGAAAATAAGTGGACCAGACAGACTCTTGACTTGTCAATACTGTATTATCATGCATATCACAGCAAAATAAGACAAAAGCATACCTATATAAGCAGGGAGCCTCAAAATTCATATCCAAGCAATTCAAAAACCGAAGATTTACATGCGTTCTTGTCGTAGCAGGGTTAATTTACAGGACATCTTTCCAGCTGAGCGGTAATGGTACTAGGCAAAGTTTCTAAGCTCAAGCTTAAATTAGCAACGTGAACATGCCGCACACTAAGAATCACAAAAATTCTAGACACTCAGTGAACCTCGGATATGCCCATAATCCGAAATTTGACCCGTCATCAGATTCGCTATCACTGTCCGAAGCTGGAACAAGTGATGAGGACCCATCTAAGAGATATTCAAGAACCTGAAGATATTGAATATAGAAAAGTTGAACGCATAACAATTCCATATTGAACAAGCATTAACATAATATACATCTTAATCTGGTCATAATATACCTATTAATCTGGTAAAAAAGGCCCTTTTTTGAGGGAAGTGTTTTGAAGAGAAAACCTCCACTCATATGATCCTCTTCGGTTAAAAGGTAAGGAAACAAAGGGTTAAAACGAAGTAGAAGATATCAAGAGAAGTACCTGGTGCGAAGATACGGGGATGATCTGCCCTTTTCGATGTTGAGGTGCACTACAATCTTCATTGCAGCATCTCATATTATTAAGCCACACTATCGATTCACAACGATCGCAATAACCCCTTTTAGATGTTAATCTTTTTGAAGAATTGCCTGAAACAACAAAACCAATTAAACAAAATGTAATGAATTGCAAGTAAAGACCTGGCAACCTTGTAAGTTCATGGTTTCCTTTTGGAACCATCACTAGATGGTTATGGAAAACCTAAATGTATTTAGTTGATGGCAGGAGCTGATCTCCAATGAACAAAGCATTTTTCAATTAAAAAATGGAGTTTTTATATAACCTAATAGAAAAAAAAAAGAACGAAAATTTTTCTCGTAGTGTCAGTGAAGATAAATCGACAAGCATACCTAAATATGCCCTTTTAAAGGCCTCTTTCCAATCAATATTGGTACTTGTCATCTTGTTCTTCCTCAAATTACCGAACTTCCTATATCCACACTCACTGCTGTTCAGTGACTCAGCATCTGAAAGGATACCATTACCGAAATATGTTGCATATTGTGATTGCCACAAATTGTTGTCACTAGCTGCAAAATTCCATGACCTTCACACATAGCACCAAGAGATTGAGTGAGATAAAAAGAACTGTTGGAAGAACAATTAAGTGACAGAAGATACTAGACATGTACTTAACCAAGTTTATAGCTAAACTCAAGATGGTTGCCACTAGCTGAACCAACACATGGAAAACTACTCCTCTACGAGACCAAGACCATGTTCCCATGGGTTATATGCATTGTAGCGGTGTGAGTTGTCCAGATACAATCAATATGGTAAAAGTGAGTAACAATTACCAGCAAACTTGCCCAACAGAAGCTAAAGACTGGATGTCCAGAAAACTGAAGATGCACGCAAGAACATCTTCTGGCAATTCAGTTGCACCTAAAACATTTAGGAAACATGGTTTAATGGATGAGTCAAAAACAGATAATCATCGGATATACAGTAAAACATCTACTTTTGTTCTAACTTTACTTTCTTCCTCCTGATTGCTTTTAGACCGCCTCTTTTGAGCAACCTTAGCATGTTTGAATTCCGTAACAGCCATGTTTTTCTTCTGCTTCGGTAATGCAGCTTCAGCACTCTGGCTTAGGAGATGGGCTGCTGAAATAGCAATCCTTGCCTGCATTCTATGACAAGACAACCCAATAAGACACCTCCAAGGAAAGTCGAAGTGAATTCAAACCAAAAAATTTCCCGCACAACTAACTGTGCATGCAAACTAGTTCTTCATCGCTGGTACTCTTATAAAGCTAAAGTCACGATTTGCATCCCAACATTAACATTATAACATAAATAACAACAGAGATTTCAGAGCTTTAGCCTTCTCACAAACAATCCAGCAATTAAGCATTAGCATAAGATAGCAACCTCTTGATCTCAAAGGAACCAAGAACGAAAAACACGCTAACTATCCAAGATTGTAATGATCTTGCCATTGAAAATGAGGATCGAACTCGGATAGACATACAATTAAACCACGGGAGATCATACAGACACAGAATTGGCAACAATTCAATCCCTACAGGCGATCAAAACCCAGAACAAGTCTCCATTTGGTTGAATTAATTATTACCCCGAACTGGGAACGTATAATTCGCAAGACAAAGCTTTCGGGTAAGGGGGAAAAAAACGTAAAAACTAAACAGCTTACTCAGGAAGCAGACGAAAGGCGGTGAGAGTGTCGTGGAAGATGATAGATTGAAGATTCTTAGGGAGTTTGGCGTAAGCTTGTCTGAGAATCAAACTGAGCTCCTTGCAGGCTATTGGGTAAAGGTCGTTTCTTGAGAGAGCCTCCTTGTAACCCAGATTTTGGTATCTTTGAATTGAATTTGACATTGTACAATTCCTAAAGCAAACTGTGGGAGAGAAATTTCCCAAACTTTTTTGTCTGTGGATCTTCGAATCAATTAACAACATCAACCGCCAATTGGTTGGGAATCCATATAGCACGACGTCGTATGTTCAGCCGACGATGTTGGACTTCTTTATATGCCCAAGGTAGGGTTGGGCCAGTGGGAGATCCAATTGATCTATTTTTGTCTACAAAATTCAAATCTGGTTCAAAATTCGGAATCTCATTTGATTTATTATTAAAAAAATCCTTTATTAAGATTTAAATGATATTAGTATAATTAGAAATTAATCGTACTCATAACTCAGTACACAAAGATCCCCGCTTTGCGGGCGTCTGAAAAGGATCATAACACATAGCTTTTTCTTTATATTTTTATAAAGAGATTGTCTTTTGTGACCTGTAATTTTACGGTCACAAAGAAGCAACTTTACCGGTTAGTGATAAAAGAACTTATTTTTTATGCATAAGTTTTAAAATTTTCTCTACAAGAAATTATTTAATGGTTCCATAAAAGATTTGAGAAGTCTTAACAGATTTGAATATCATAAAAAGAAATGCTATTGTTAATATTGAATCACCATCTAGGCATCTAGGATTTTGAGGCAAAGGGTAAGAAGAATTATATTAATCTAGACAAGATCAATGTACAAATGCTTAGTATCCGAAGAGATTGTTCAATGTCTACTAAAGATCACCTAACAATCCAATACAAGTTCCTCCTACTTGCTGCAAACCCAAACAAGTTCCAATTCTCATGGTTCAAACAATAATTATACAACACACGCAGGGAACATGGTGGAATCTGCTTTGGAAAGCAACCTGTTTGGTTTGAAATAAAGGTACACTCGATGAAGGTGAAAATTTGAAAATAAGAACACTTCCTTCCGTCGAGTGTTCCCGATCGATTAATGCGGTCTCCTCTCTTTTCGCATTGATATACAGGTTCCAGATGGAATGACTTGGAGAAGGCTTTTGCAGGATCTGCAGGGCTCTCATATCAGGTTCCAGGGGATCTCGGATTTCACAATTTTAAAGTACACTTATCTGGTAGCTGCAACAACTACATTGCAATTGCAGGGGCAATTGTTTCTCCATTTACTATGATCCTCAGAATGTGAGTAATAAGTGTATCGGATGAGTAGCTAGCTATCTACAGGAAGTAAGTTAATTGTTGCTTTTTCCTGGAACCTCCTTCTCCATACAAATCATTCCATTGTTTTAGCTCATTCATTACCGAACCTTCAGCTGCAAAACTTGCAGCCACCTGCAGCATAAAATAATGCCAGTTAACTGAACAGTTTAGGTCTCGAGGGGCAGAGGGAATTTCATAAAAGCATTCGAGATTGATCTCGAACTCGATTAATTGAAACAATTTTAGGAGAATTTAAGCACAGAATAACCATCTGAGTTAGATATTATTATGCAGTAGACTGCGAGTAGCTGAAACTATCGCGTGTATGAAAGCTCATGCAAAAGTCACCTGGTTCTTTGCCTGCCTCAGGTCTTCCATGTTTAAGGGTCTCAAAGTGATTACTTGTTCTTCTTTATCTTCTTCCTTGGTAGCTGAAGTATCGTCTGTGCTTGTTCCTTCTTCAGCTTTCTTCTTTTTTTCCTACATTGAAGTTTAATTCAGGATATTGCATGACCTATTGAAGTTCTAATATTAGGTAGTTCAAGCTTACCTTTTCCTTCTGCATCTCCTGCTGTAATAGCTCTCTCACAGGGCGATAAGCTGCGGTCACACAAAAGTTCTGCTTGCAGAAGTTCACGTCAGGAGTGATGAGGATCAATCATCAGTTTGTTTGAATCTTTTTGGAAGCCATGAACAAAGAGTCAAGTGAATGTGAAAATAACAAACCTTCAGATCACTGCCACTATATCCTTCTGTCATAGTGGCTAGCTCCTTGAAGTCAAGTTCTTCGGTCTTTTCCTCTGCCAGAAGAGTTTTCAGGATTACTTCCCTGTTCTCTACAGATGGTAGACCAACCATAATCCTGCTCAATGTAAAATGTTTGTTGAGTGATTCATGAAAATATGCATTTTTTGAACTTAACTGATGTATTGAGTTATATCCTGGAAAGGATTAGCATCCCCAAGAGTTTATAAAATCCTCGAACTTGGGGTTTTGCCTTCCAGGAATTTTCATCTATAGAAGCATAACAATGCAGCGTACCTGCGCTCAAATCGCCTGATGATTGCTTCGTCAAGATCAAATGGTCTGTTGGTTGCAGCAAGAACAAGAATGCGCTCACCAGATTTTGTCAGGAGTCCATCCCAATGTGCCATGAACTCGTTCTTAATCTTCCGCATAGCCTCATGCTCACCAACTCTTGTACGCTGACCAAGCATACTATCAACCTCATCAATGAATATAATTGTTGGAGCAACCTTTGCAGCCAGCGTAAACAGTGCTCGCACATTCTTTTCATCTTCACCGAACCATTTTGAAGTGATGGTGGATATTGAGATATTAATGAAACTAGCTCCAGCTTCATTCGCTATGGCTTTTGCCAGCATTGTTTTACCTGTACCTGGAGGGCCAAAGAGTAGTATGCCTCTGCACGGTTTAAGAAGCCCTCCTTTGAAGAGGTCAGGTCTCCGTAAAGGAAGCATGACAAGCTCCTGAAGTGATTCCTTAATCTCATCCATGGCACCAATATCTGCAAATGTCACCCCAATCTCACTTGCAGGGATGACCTCTGGCCTTATTCTTTTCTCGAATTCGTTGTCAGGAGGAACTTCCTTCAGGAAGCAATGTAAACTCATTAGTAAGTATCTGAAGTCCTGGTTTAATCTTTTTTAGCCAAAAACCTGAAGGATCGTGACTCACAGGGGCTTTAGCGGAAGATGGACTCTCACCATCCTTCTTGATCCCATTTTTATTCTCTGTGCCTGTGGTTTCAGGTTTTGAGTCGGACTTCGCACCAACAGTCTCCTCTATGTCAGAGTCCTGCGCTTGGTGAATCTTGGACATGTATCAGTACCTTAAAACTCTATTTCATCATATTCTGAGACTAACAAGAAGTACATTATTATGTTATGGAACAAACCTTTCCGGCATCACCATTCGTCTCAGGCTTCAAAGTGTCCTTTCCACTACTTTTTCCCTCCTGGAATAAGCTCAATCCGTGGGACAAGCTGCTCCAGGTTGTGCAGAGTGATTAATAGAAGTTCTTTAAACAGAAGAACATGAAACCAACCAATTAGTACCTCTCTGATGAGATCACAAGCTTTCCGTTTCGATAATCCGGGTCCTTTTTCTGAGCTAGATGGTATGAGATTGCGGATAACACGATTTCTTGTAAGTAATTGCTAAGAATCATTGTATCTGCCATACAAATTGAGCCTAAATCATCACACTCGATATCATTTGCCGCAAGTACTTCAACAATGTGGTTTTTGTTATCTTGAAACTGAAGCATCTTCATATCCTCTTCAAGTTTTGCTTTCCAGTTCACAGGATTAGTCTCATCTTCTGGTGGTTTGATGTCAATATTGTATGGAAACAATACAGTGAGCCTTTCATCCATATCTTGGAAATCATCTTCTTGATCCAGCATCCTGGAACCAAGTACCAAGACCGAACCTGAAAGTTTCTTCAAGAACTTGTCGAACAAATTGTACAACCTTTGAGATGGGAGAAGAAGCTTCTCAACATCCCTAATGTATAAAATTACAGGATCTGATTTTGAAATTGTTACCAACACCTGTAACAGTAACAGGTCCAAAATCAAGAACGCGAACACAAACTAAAAGAATTTGAACAAGAAACTGATTGCAGATGAATCTACCTTGTAAAGTGACTGCAGAAATACTTTCTCATCAAAGCACCAGTTGCTTGTGTTCTTCAACAAAGCTGAAAAGTGAATTCCCAAGAGGTAAATCAGAAGCAAATCTTTTTGCACCAAACTGAAATTTAGTTTCTAAAAGAAACTATCAATGTATAAAAGTGGAAATAGGAATGATGTTCCATTCCCTCTAATGAAATCTGCTTCAATATCCAATTTTATCAGTTTACTGATGAGCAATTTCTGATTATCACCTGAATTTGCAGAAGCAGACTGTGAAGAAGTACTACTCATATCGGATGCTATAGAGGCATTTCTATGAAGTTTTGTGGGATTATTAGAATCCTCCATACCCCTGCAAATATTGATAAGGCTACAAGGTTAGAAACTGTTACGCAACATCATGAGACTTAAAACTCAACAACGTACCTCGATTTTATATCTGTAGCACCGGTCTGCCTATGTATTTTGCCTACCAAGATATTTCTTGATCAGTAGTTGGGATTTTTGACATACAGAACAGTAAGGAATACATGTATCTTAATCTAACAAAACAGAATGAGCTATACCTCTTGTTTCTTCTCTTGGAGGAAGGATTGAGAAAGAAGAAAGCAAACTTGACATCCGATCCAATGTCACTTCTGAGAGAGTTCTCTTGAAAGGCTGCGAGAAGATCGGAGAAGTATCTTGTTCAGTGAACATGGTTATACAGAAATTTCCAATTTTTCAAAAGTAAAAGCTTCCAGTTTCTCATTCATAATCTATGCTGTATTTTGACCTTCCAAAGAAAAGTCTCTGTAAAAGTTTAAAAACACTTCTATAATCATTTCAAAATGGCCACTACAAATTTTGGCACTTCAATAATCTTAAAAAAAAAAAAAAACTCCACTGCTTATGTCCTTTAATGTTAAGTTAAGGCTTTTAGGTAAAAAAGGGCATGTGCTTCTTTATCAGGGAAAAAAAGAAAAGGCAAGTGAAGGCTTACAGATTCCTTCCTGGTGCACCCATATTTGCTCTGCATCTGTAATTAGGCAAAGATAAAGGATCTAAGAACCAAGTATACCATTCAAAGTGAAGAGAAAGAGCTTTTAATAGTGTCATCCACTCACCTTTATGGAGAAGTCAGTGACATCCAGCAACAACAACTTTGATTCAAAGGAACGTGCTAAAGCCTTGGCAAGCGTTTGTTGATAGAGTTCTTCAGAAATTGCAATAAGCAAGACTAGGTTAAAAGTAAGCTTTTAAAACACAACAAATCAAAGGAAGTAACATTACTTATTTCCACTCCATACCAGTCGGTCCGGAGAGCAAAATCACCCGACTGGCCGGCGAAAGATTCCGGGTGTGCTTGTATAGATCATGGTGCTTCAGATGAACACGTGCAGCACTTGTCAATAAGAACTTTGTTTTCTCGCTGCAATTGCACATCATGCAAATGACAGCTGTATTAAGATTTATCCTTCCCTAATCTCCCAGAATCCAGAAGAAGACCAGCCAGTGATCCACATAATTTTATAAAATTCTTAAAAAGCATTCATAAGAACAGTCCGAAGTAACGTGTGTTGAGTTTTAGAAAATGATATTATCAACGAAACACAGTAAAAATTATCACAGGACTCGGATTAATGCTACTCCAGATCATCTGAAATCAAAAGCTCAGAAGTTTCAGCACAAACTTACAAGTTATATCCACCACAGAAAGATGGAAACCAGGTTAAATTTATTTGGAAAAACTTGATCTTTATACATCACCAACCAAGAACATTTGCAATGCACAAGAATCCCATATGCACTAGCACCAAAAAAAACGAACTCACGCAAGTTTCTTCCTGGAACAAAGGAATCAAAACTTGTCTGTACCTGATGTAATAAGGGAACTCGTCAAAAGTGACCTCGATATCTTTACCATCAGCAACTTGCCTCATCAACTCTTGCTCAATCTGCACGGCGGAGACACCATCTGGTGAGCCATTTTTACCTGTCAAGCTGCTCAAGCTTTGCCCAGAAGCCAATCCAAGCCCCACACCAACCCCAACTCCGACGCTCAACGCAGACAACAACACATGTTTCTGTTCCATCTCTTCTCTCCCCTGTCTGTGTCTCTGCTCTGGTTTTTTTTTTTTTTCCCCTTTCTTTCTTTGTCCCACTTTCCTTCTCTTTTCCTACAATCCCAAGAAACAAGCTCCGGGTTATATCTCGAGCTTGATCAACCTTTTCACCACCCACAGAGTTCTAAACAAGCTTTGTGAATATAAAGATCCAAGATTCAAAAGGGTCTATATGATGGAATTCCAAGAAACAAGAATTGGGCCAAGATTTTCTATAAAAAAAAGAATTCTTTGGAAGCAAAAGAAAGAAGGCAAAAATTATTGAGCATATAATGGAGGGGTCTAAGAGTAGAACGTTGGTGTCTGAGCTTTTCTAACAGGTAATGACTCTATACTTTGTGGTCTGGCCCTCTTATATATAAGCATTCCTCTAGTAATGGACGTTAATCAGAAATTTTTCCTTTTTTTTTGTCCTTTTGTTTTCACTTTTGCACTTCCTCTGCTCTTTTGACTTACAGGGGACCGCTTAATGTGCCTCCTTTGTCCCTCTCCTTTCTGTGCTCTGTTTCTTTAAATTTTCACTGCTAAAATCCATGGAGGCTTTTCCTGTCATCATTTACCCTTGGTGCTTTGAAAATGAAGGCTCAAACTTAAGCATATCATTAATTCCTTCAAAGTTGGTGGTCCAACTTGGCCTAATAAGTTATTAGAACACGTAACCTTAAGTTTGATTTTATACCAACTCTTTTTTAAGCAAATTAAAAGTAAAGTAGTGGTGTTTAGTGAGACACCATCATTTAATCATGTACAAACAATAGTTCATTTTAACTTTGACGACTGCTGGGACTTTCTACAACTTCCAGTGCTGTACTTTCTTCAACTTCGGTCCTGCCTACCAAGTACCAACGTTGTTCATACTATAGTTGTTAATGTCATTGATCACTGGTCAGTCTTATTTTTAAAAAAATTTTACTTATATAAAAATAAATATTTAATTTACAGGAGCACATGGATGGTGGGCTGGGGAGTCGGTTTATTTTTGCACGTTTTGCAACCCTTTTTCGCTGAAAGTGTGCAGCTTTGGCTTTGAAGGCCAGTCGTGGAATGCCACTTCATAAAAGAACAACAAGACTAACTTTGGGCGGCTGTCAGCTACTAAAAGTAGTCTTACGTAACTCGGACAAAGCTCGCGTTAGGTGGATTCGTTCAAAGTAGGATCTGCCTCTATACAGCTTCTATCGTACCAGTCAAGGTGGTTCGCGGAAAGCCAAGCATATCAGTCTTCGGGTTGGTATTTTGATCCTACATCATTTTTCTTATTCACTAATTAAAGAATATGTAATTTTATTTAGTGATTAAAGAATTATGTTAATAAAATTTGATTGGACACGAACTTTAAATTATTAATATATTTATTGACTGTTTCACCATAATAACTTAAGCTGTTGTATAAAGTCAACTTAATTAATTTTATATATTCACTAACACACTTCTAAAGTAAAAGTCCTTTGAGCCTAAAACTTGCACATACTCATATTATCTTGTGCTGAATAATAAATGCGTTGTAGGATTTGCACTCACGATCACTTGGTTACAAAAATTTTAATATCATATTAAGTGACCATTTCACCACAATAAATTAAGTTGTTATGTAAGGTCAACTTAATTAATTTTATATATTCACTAACATCATTAACTAAAAAAATAGATTTAATATGACAATTTTATTTTTTAGTTAAATAAACCAAATTTTTTAGTTATCATTTTAAAATTTTATTTTATATAGTAACTATCTCCATTATATTTAATTTATTATTTCATATTTTTACTTAACGTAACATAATTTATAAAATTAGATAAAAATAATAAAATACAGCGGAAGAAATTATGCGATAATTAAGCATTATTATAAAAATAAGTAATAGATTTTAAAATACAAAACTGATTAAAGAAACTGATCAACCGATTTTAATATATTAATTTCGTGTTAGATCGGCTAATTTTGTCAATTTTATTAAAACAAAACACAAACAACTTGACGGTACATTCACAATCACAACATTGTTTGCAACCAGAGCTTAAGACTCAATAATGCTGTGTATGTTGTAGTGGTAACTTCAAACTAGTGGGACCATGTTAAGTTTGTTTTGAGGTCAAGAATTTAAGTGAAGAAGGGTCAAGCGGTAGGATTCGATTTGCATTCTTAGCTAATGTCTCGTATCATGTTGCCTCAAAGAGGACAAGCGGTAGGACTGGATTAGCATTCTTAGCTAATGTCTCGTATTCAATACAGAATCTGGCTTGATTGGGAACTTCCAAGAGAATGGATTTTCTATTATTGAGACGCACAATTAGGCATGACAAAGCTTGTCTGACCAGTTTATTGAACTTTGACTTAGGTTCTAACTTTTATTTTTTAAATTTTGTTTTGTAAATTGAATTTAGATTTAAAAAATAATGTCATATTTATTTTTAAATTTTTAAAATTTATTTAATCAAGGCTCAAGTTGGATTAGTTTAAAGATTTGAGTTAAGAGTCTTGAACCCGATCAAACTTTAAACTAGACTTGAACCTTAACATAAATTTTAGGTTGAACTTGAACACCCCAAACTTAATCCATTGAACTTTGAGTTAAGTTTTAACTTTTATTTTTAAATTTTTGTTTTGTAAATTGAACTCAAACTTTAAAAAATAATGTCTTTTTTTTTTATTTTTATTTAATCACTACTCAAGTCAAATTAGTTTAAAGATTTGAGTTAAAAGTCTTGAACTCAATCAAACTTTAAACTGGACTAAACCCTAACATGAATTTTAGATTGAACTCGAACATTCCCAAACCTAACCCATTGAACGTTGAGTTAGGTTTTAACTTTTATTTTTAAATTTTTGTTTTGTAAATTGAACTCAAACTTTAAAAGATGATGTCATGTTTATTGTTAAATTTTAGTTAATCACTACTCAAGTCAGATTAGTTTAAAGATTTGAGTTAAAAGTTTTGAACTCGATCGAATTTTAAATTGCCCCTGAACCCTAACATAAATTTTATATTGAACTCAAATATCTCCAAACCTAACCCATTGCCACTCTTGACCACAACAATTTAGACGTCGGAGGAATTAATTGGATATAAGAAAGAGATATAAAAGATTGATTTTTTAAATTTTGAGTTAATTTTTTTTAAAATTATGAGTTTGAATTAAAGTCAGACTTAAAAATTTTTATTTAAATTTTTTTAAAATTAGATTTAAGCACTACTCAGGTTTGATTAGTCTAAAAGTTTAAACTGAGAATCTCGAACTCGATCAAAATTTAAACTAAATTAGAGTTTAAATCCGAATTAACCCGATCATAACCTATTGTCACCCCGAACACAACAAATTTGGATATTCATGGAGGAATTAAGTAGAAATAGGAAGGAGATACAAAAGGTCAATCTTTCTTCACTAAGAGCCACTTTCAGTGAATGCTGTGGTTTAAGCTTTTGTTTTGGCATCTAAAAGGTGTGCATAAAGAAAGTGAAAAGTTATAGTGGCACTGCGTGTAACCCACAAATAGGAATGTAACAGAAAGATCTCAACCCATTGCATGTGATGCTGAGGTGGAAATGGGCCTCAAAGACGAGGCGGTTGCGTAGATACACATACAAGACAAAGCCACCGAATTGCTTCCCTTTTTCTTTTTTCTTTTTAAGAGTAAAAGACCAAAACATAGAATTCTCCAATAATTTAAAAAAATCTTGAAAAAAAAATTGATTTTAATTTTTTTAGAAAATATTTTCTCTTAAATTTTGAATAAAAATAACAGTAAAACTCTTACAAAACTAATTAAATATTAATTAACTTAGTTCAATTAAACTCAATTTTAATTAATAATTTAAAATCGTTTTCGTCATCGTCTTCGTCGTTATACTCAGTTCGAAGTCTCGTAATAAAGCGGAACCTGGAGAGGTTTGATAGTACGCAACCTTATTCTTATATAATAGAGAAGCTATTTTTGATAGACTCACATATAAATGTGACAATAAAAAAATGATGTAGATTAAATTATTATAAATTATTAATTTAAGTTAAGTTTAATTAATTCAGTTTGAATTTAAAAATTGACTTAAATATAAGCGGTATGTGATTGGTTTACGTGCAATATTTATATTATATGTATTTTATTATTTTTTAATTGAAATTTTTAAAATTTTAAAATTAAATTAATGTTTAAATCACAAAAATAATCTTTAACCTCTTACATAATTTATAAATCTAGTTAATAAAATTTTCAAAAATAATTTTTAAATAATCACTTAAATTGAAATTTTCTTTTAATTTTTACAAATGAATATGTATATTCAAAATTTTATTTAATTCACATTTAATATAATGTTGACGGTAACGTTCTTGATTGTATAAAACAAAGAAATTAACAACATACACAAGGTTGATCAAATTACCTTCTTTTTTTTTTTTTTTTGCATTCCTAAAGATTCTCTTATACATTTCTTCCCAGCTTTGATCAGAGCTCTCGCTGGTCGCTTGGCTTTATTAGGGAACTGTCTTTTTCTGACGAACTGTAAAACGAAACGATGCACTAAAAGCCACAACTTTAAAGTGAATTGCAGTCTTCGGCTCTTTTTTAAAATAGACCCAACGAAATCACCGAATCCAACATGCCGGGATTGCATGGATTCCCCACTTACCTGTCAGAGCCTGAAAGTGGAGTTGTGAGAAAGCAACCAATGGGAGATTGTTCTCAAGCTCCTTCATTAATTTCCTCCACTTCATTCCCTTTGATTATACGTTTTGTCCTTATGGACCTAATTATATGTCCTTTGAATTTAAAAAAACACTTGTCATAGCTTAAATTTTAAATATTTAATGTTTGTTTGCTTTTTGTTTTACCCGCTAAATATTTTAGAAGGGTTTTAATTGTAAAAAGGTACTTTTAAATTATTCATACTCAAATTAATCTCTGCTAGAGTCAAATAGGTCTCTTGTTAAAGGTAAAGCTCTGACCTCAAGTTTTAAATGACTGTATACATAAGGAGGGTTCGAACTCGTGACCTTACTTAAACCAAGAAAGCTCCTTACCAACTCACCTGTACACCTTTAAAAATTAGATGAACCTGACTCATTATTAACCCCACCATATTATTATTAAAAATTGCTACATGAACTCTTTTTAAAGCTTTTCACTAATTTAAAATTTGCTACATAAAGATAATGCTACACATTATCAAACATCTCTACATTTCACTTTATAATGAGACTTTGAATTAAGTATAATAATGGTGTTGAAGTTTTATCGTTACAAGCTCCTTTAAATTCCTCCACTTCATTCCCTTTGATTATACGTTTTGTCTTTATGGACCTAATTATATGTCCATTGAAAAAAAAAACACCTGTCATAGTTTAAATTTTCAACATTTAATGTTTGCTTGCAGTTCTTATATATTTAAGAATGAGACCAAATCTTCTGTACCCACTATTTAAGATTAATTTTCTGCCGTTCAAGCATGCCCACAAAATTTGTACAAATTTTAGTGGATCTAAGCAAAATTTGTGACCACGCTTGAATGACACAGAATTAGTCTTTGGATAGTAGATACAGAAGATTTCACTCCTTTAAGAATAGGATGAATCTAACTTATTATTAACCTATTCTCAAATTTTACTTTATTACGGGACCTGAAAGTATGACGAAGATGTAATTAAAAATTGCCACACGAACTCACTTTGAAGTTCTTCACCAATCAAGAATTTACTTTCAAAAGTTTTATCATTACAATAAATTACGATGATGCAACCAACCATTCCTTGCAAATACCCTTTTAGATAGAGATAGACATTAGTTTGTGTCGGTTTAACCTGATTTGACCCTTTTTTATTTGTTAACGATTATACTTTTAAGTATTATCATAATATGATGTATTGAAAAGTTCTTCACCAATCAAGAAGTTCTTATCAAAAGCTATTACGGCTAAATTAGACTCGGTTTCGGTTTAAATATTTTATTATTTTATTTAAATTTAGAAAATAATATTCTTAATGACATTTTTTTATTTAAAATTTTTAAATTTTGACTCGAATTCGACCAAATAATTTTAACCGAATTAAGTTTAAATTTAAAAAAAAATTAAAAGCAAAGTTTAATTCCAACTCAAAACCTATTTGACTGGGTCAAACTTATTACTGCTTGCCCTTTAGCTTCTTATTCTCCTTTATGCCCATCAATGCTTTTTTTTTTTTCTGGTAACAATGAGCCTTTTCACCATTCCAAAAAGCTTAAGTTCATTGTTTAGAAATGTGGGCAATGCCCCCCATAAGCCTGAGCATCCACTTGTCAAACTATGAATAAAAGCAGCTGATATGAACCTTTCTCTCAAATTCTTGCTTTATGTAACCTTTGCTGATTGGCTAAGTAATTACCTTGCTTGCAAATCAAAAGAAAAGGCTAAAGAGAAAGAGAGATTCCAAAAAGCTTAAACTTTATTAGGGAAAGCATTAGTATAACCTGCTTTCGACTATTGACTAAAATAGGCTTTCGACTGAGAAAGATTTAAGCTCTAATTCAATAGTTATCAATCTATAAAATATGATTACTGATTAATTTTTAATTAATCATTTTCATATTTGCATGTCTATAAAATTTATAATATCGAAATACATAGACTTTTGTTTTCTTTTTAAAAACGAAGGAACTCACAATCGTTATCATTTAGATGCACACTATGTAAACTTTCAGATTGACACAATAGCCTACAAATTATAATAATTAGGTATTTCACATTAGACAAATCTTTTATGACAGGCTCGATCTTCTTACTCTATTAATTCGACCATCTCAAAGGAAAAATACATAGGCTCAAATGAAATTAAAGCATGTATTTTTTATGTTTTGATTTATGGAGTAAAGCTCACTGACAAATAGTATAAGCAGAAAGGGTTAAAAAGCTTGAGCTTGTAGCTTTTTGTCTACAGATTTCATAACTTTCTGAATGGATGCCAAATCATATATACTCAACTTTCTGCACTTCCTACGTTGCGCTTTTCATGGAAAGAGCAAGTATGCAGTATGGTCTGTTTCTGCATCCACAACTTTTCAATGCTTAAATTGATCGAAGAGAAAGCGAGAAAAACCTGTAAGCCATTTGGTGTAAGCAATAGCCATAAGTAGACCTCTCTGGTCTAAATTAATAAAGTTTTGCAGTCATGCTAGTTTTCAAATTTTTCATCAAACTTCTTTTCTTAAACTTTAAATAAAAAATGTGACGAAACACATTTGATATGAGTATTAAAGGTAGATTAATTAAACGTACTAATATAATAACTCTACTCAACGTTTAAATTTTACTCGACTAATTAAATATGACTCAAATTTAATTCAAATTTTAAGAGCTAATTTGAATTCATATAAGCAGTATTTGATTAATAAAAGTGTTCCTAGAAATGACAATGAGCAGCTTATAAACTTAGATTTAAGTGTTTTCAATTGGTTCAAGAAGTTCAGGCTGACTTGAGACTCACTATCGTTTTACTTAAAAAAGTTGTGTCTCCGATAGACCTAAGCCTAAGTAATTCAAACTCGGACTCAATTAAAAAAAAACGATATTTTAGACTTTTAATTTTTTAAAATTTAGTGGGCTGGCCAACCCTAAGTGTAATGTCCATGAGCTTATTTTCTTTGTTATTTTTTAATAAAAGTATAAGAAAAAATTATAAAAATTAAAAATTCATTTTAAAGAATTTTAAAGTTTTTTTAAAGATTTATTAAAATATACGAAATATTTATGTCTTTTATATTAAGTAATAACTCATAAATTATGTGTTTCGGGAAGCATATTCCACCAATCATTTTTTTCTTGATGAATTATTGCAATGTCATATGGTGTCTTTAACTGGTGAATTAAAAACTGACGAAACATGGACTCATCCAATGATAGCTTGAGACGTTAAGGCATAAAATGTCTTTAAAAGCCAAATCAGAGCCAACCAATGACATTACGAGCCGACAAACAGGCTGTTAAAATCTGGTTCATGACTCACAAAAAGCTTTAACCAGTTCGGCCAGGGTGGAACAGCCAGGAAATGCCGACTGGCTCTTTCGGTTGCTAGTGGTGGTCCATAGATTACTCAGGTCATCTCTAAAATAAATAACACATCACCAACTTAAGTAGGTCAAAGTGCCGACCGTCCCCTTTTTTACTAAGCAGTGGCTTCCATGGTGGAATTTCTTACTTGTCCTGCGATTTCCAAGGGCCCAAGCCATTGATTTGTAGAAGGGACAGCATATGGTTTCAATCCCGGTTTGTCCTGACGTGAACGGGTGAGATATGGGTTAATCAAAATTTGGTTTCTTAGAATTTACAATGGGCCTACAGGTTTATATGAGAAAAAAAGTTAAACCATATATAAGTTTATGTGAGGTTCCATCATAAAATCAATTGGCGATAGGTGGAGTACCTTACTAGACTTTTATGCTAGTCTTCTTTCTTCTCTTTCTCCAATGTGAGACAAACTTTTACTTTATATTTCAGCACATTCCCTCATGTGTGGGTCTAACACGTGACATAATCTATCATTTTGAGGGGTTAACGACTAACATAAGAGCAATCTGCTCTGATACCATGTTAGAATTTATAATAGACCTACAGGCCCACACGAGAAGAAAAGTTAGACTACATATAAGTCTAAGTGAAGCTCCATCCTAAAATCAATTGGTGATAGGAGTAGCTCACTAGACTTATATGTTAGTTTTCTTTCCTGTCTTTCTCCAATGTAGGACAAATTCCCACTTTATATTTCAACATGTATAGAATCTTTGCCCTGTTTCTTTACCAACAGAATGTTGATATGTTCGTTTAAAGATGGTTGTGTCAAATGGGTTTCTTGAGAGAGTTTTAATGTGAAAAGCTGAGTTTCTTGGTACTTGTTATATCAGTTCCTTCGCTATGGAACTGTGGTTGGGAATGACTATTATTATTATAGTTCTTACTTTTTAATCATGCGATAAGATACTTTATCAGTAGAATATAGAGGAGAAAATAGAAGTTTTGATGCACAATCATGCAATTCATCATGTTGAGAAAAAGCCAAGTCATACAACTTTTATGCACTCTTTTGCTATATAATCGAGTTTTCTTAAAAGTATCATGCTGATTCATCACCAATGATTTTAGCTACAATTAATGAAAAAATGATTCGTCTCCTACTTTTCAAGTAATGATCAGGTTTTTGGGAAACTAAATAGCCATGAAAATTGGTAAGGTATCATTGAGTTCAAAAGGGGAAAGAGCTAAGAAATCTTTTAATGTTCAGAGCCCCACAGAATGTGGAAGTTTGATAGTGGTGTTATCTGTATCCTATTTACTTTGCAGCTTGATTAGCATAGATAGCTCCTTAGGTTGTTGAGATTAATGGATGTTGCAAGTTTTATTATTTCAGGTTTTTTAACAAATTTGTACAATTTTAACTGTAAATTATATTGGGAAACAATTGTGAAGACAGCAGATCCAGGACTCACTCGTTTATCTACATACTTTTCCCTGAGAGATAAAGCTATAGCTCCTAGTTTTCTGCATAAGAACAGAATGGTGTACTTCCTGCAAGAATTGACCATAGCTATAAATTCTTGTTAATACTTTATGACTGTAATCTGCATTTATGCAAACTTCTTTGAGAGATTTACAGCCTAGCATTAAGCTAAAGTGTAATTTATTTAGACTTCTTTTGGTTGGGTAAAAGGAACAATTAAAAAACTAAAACTAGAGTAGACTTCTAACTCTGGAAGTTTGTGATTGAGTAACAACTTTGAACTGGTGCCAAAATCCTATTTTGAAAAGAGTTGCCTGCAATGGCCAGTTGACCTTCCTCTTACATGCACTGCTACAACTTCATTTACCAGGTCTTTAAAAATCAAGCGCTCAACATCCAAAACTAATCCCGGAATTTCATCCGGGAAGGCAGTCCAATGGGTTGATTCGTGTTTCAAATCTGCCCATATAATATTTGCCAAACTGTCTTCTTCATCATCTAAGCTGCAGTTGGTATTGGCACTTTGCAGTCCATCTATCTCTGAGCATAATTCTCCCAAAAGCTGATATCCTCTCTGTCCTTGTCCAGCCGGTATGTTTGATGAGAGGCACCACTTGGGAGAATGATTCACGTGTAATTTTTGAGGTAGAACTTCGTTGACAAAGTCAAACACCAGTTTTCTTTGGATTTTCACTTGAGGTTCTGAATCACTCTGTTTATCACTGCTTCCATTTAAATGCCTAGTTCTTCCACTGGCTTCTTCCAGGGCAAGGAACAAGTTGTGATTGATTGGATAACCAGTTGGGTTGAGGCTGGTTGTAAATTGAGATTCAAAATCTCTAAGAAGACCTGATGCTAAAACTATTTCTGAGATGTATCTGTGGACTGGGTTGGAGCTGGCATAGAAAGCAGTAACTTCATCAGGAATATTTTCCTCCAACATAAATAACGTCTGCTTAAGATGATGAGAAATGGAGTCTGTGTCCTCCGTTTCGATAGGATCAAGCAATGGGTCGAGCGTAAACTTTGCACTACTGGATGAGTGATTCACGTCCACAGGATTCCATTGCAGCTCAGCAGAATTCACAGCCTCATCTTCTGCTGAAAGAACATTGAACAAGTATGAGAGAATGATGTATCATATATGGGTGTAAGACTCTGTCTCTTCTCTCCCTGACATGTATTGGTCTAACTTACACTGAATTATCAGCTAATTTTCTTCGAATGGGATATAATCTAAAATCACAGTTAGGCTAATGCAATTATTGTCTATTGAATATTCTCACCTTTGAATGCAATTGATATTTTCTTTATTGGAGATGGTAATTCATCAAGGCAAAGTGCTGCATCAAGAATGGAAACTGGACTTGGCTGTTCTGAGGAAGTAATTACTGGTTTTGTATGTGATCTTGCTACGCGATTCTGGATGGAAGAAACTGGATCAGTGAAAGTTGATAAAAACAAAATACAGATACTGGAGATGAAGAACACATACCTTTTGTGTCCTGTGAGCTTTCTCGTTAAGGGCATAACTCGTCTTATCAGATCTATCAATACTTGATACTTCATCATCAACCAATGAGGCCAAACTAACTGTGCTTTCTGATTGCATAGAAACTGAATCACCTTGGAAACTCAGGTCTCTCCCATTTCTACAAATTGCACTGTATCCTTCATCAATTGTAGTTCGGTTAGATTTTCTATCTGGGGATTCTATTAGCTGTCTGATGGGCTGCCGTCTAGTCCTGTTCAAGTCTGATGCTGACATCTTGGGACAAAGTTGCTTCTCCAACCCAAGCTTCTTCTGTTGTGGTCTTAAGTTCATGGATGCTGAGCCCTTGCCCTGTTTGATGCTCATTCTAGTGTTAGGCTGAGGATCGTTTGAATTTTGTGCTAATCTGATCAATCTGGCCCCATTCTTTTTGTTGCTGGTCTTAAAAGCTTGGCTGGATCGCTCACCAGGACAATTGGTCCTTGGATTTTTTACCACACCTTTGGTAGGACCTGACATATTATTTGTTGCATTCATTGGTGCTGTGGGATGACTGGCCTTCTCTATAAATTTTGTTGGTTTCATAATCACAATTGGTGATTTAGATCCTTTCGGTGAATTCATACCCTTGGTTGAGGCAGAATTTGAACACCTATTTGGTAAGTTCTGCAGAATTGTTGTCTTTGAGTGCTGATTGAGACTGCTGTTGCTGCTTGAATGACTTAGAGGACTTGAAGCTTCATTTCTACTCTCCAACATCTCTTTAGTCTTCTGCATTGCTTCAAGTATCTGCTTAAGAGCTCTTAGATCTTTTCCAGACTTCTTGAACTCTAGATGTGCGAACCTGTTCTCTATTTCGCCATAAACAGAGAAAGGAGATTTTGGAGTTTTTGGTTGAGATACTCCAGTCTTCAAAGTTGGTGTTGGACAACGTCTACTTTCATCTATCTGCTTCCAGGGAGCTGGCTCTATTGGAAACTTCAAACTTGATGCAGATTTCTTGTCTGATTCAGCATTTTTGTGCCTGGCTGAAGGAGATTCCTGCTGAGAATTTCTTGGTGATCCAGTAATTAGATATTGCTTGTTGTGATCAAGTATTCTCGATGATACTGAGAAAGGATCATTTTCTGTATCTGTGATAATTTCATTTCCTTTTGTCGATGCAAGTTCGGGGAGATTTTCCAACCCCATCAACTTGGCGACAACACTACATGGTTTTCCATAGCTTCCTACTTCTTGTTGCTGAGAGTTCTGATTCTCCCTTGTTGAATTATGTAAAGTGTGATTTGATTTCATTTCAGTTTTCAACCCCCTCATGGAGCCTGAACGACTGTCCAATGATAGCCTTGGGAGTTCCTTGAGCTTTATGGTGGATTTGAATGTGTCTCTTGATTCTCTTCCATCACAAGAGAATCTTCGAGCATCTCTCAATGAAGAAGTTGAAGAACCATGTTTCGCAGCATTTGGTTTGTATGACGACACTTGAAGTTTATGATGAACTTGAAATGACTCTTTCAGACCTGAAGCTTTGGAGTCCACTGGCTTGAAGTGCTCGGAAGGTCTCGGGGAATCAATGTACTTCAGGGTTTGGCCCCCAGTACTTCCTCTGCTTGCAGTTTTAACTGATAGGCCACGGGCTTCTCTGTAAAAGGAGTCCTTCACAACATCCCTGAGATCAAGAGATTCCTGACTTGTCTGAAAGGGAGCATTTGACTTGCAAGTGGGTGAGCTCCAAACATGAGTTTCTTGAGCTATGCTGTGTCTGACGGTAGGTGGTTCTAGCTGAGATTGTTTGCTGCACTCTAGACTTGAGAGACTAGATGAACAAGAGGACGATGAGGAAGAGCTTCTTGTTGACTCCGTGGAAGTTCTTCGTTTCTCTTTCACGACCTTCTGATTTTTATCCTGTAATTGTAAGTTAAATTTGCTTAAAACAGATTGTCTACATCTCCAATCAAGGAATAGCTAAGGATTGCGTACTTTACCGTGTTTTTCTTGAATTCCCTTTTGAGCTCCATTACAGGGCTGCTATTATGACCTAGAAAGAAGCAAAACATTAACAATTGATGCTTGAGAAGTCAAAAAGAAACGTGCACATGTGAGAAGCTCAATGGAACTAGAGCTCATAAAAATAACAAAAAGGTGAAGTGGAAACTGCAAGTAATGTTGCAAAAGTATTGGACAAGAAAGGATCAGAAAAGAACACCAGAACAAGTATAATTGAGAGGTCTCAGAAAGTTCTATCAAGGATATGGAGGCAAACACTTGGATTTTATTTGCTTCAAGGATTTGAGGGTGTTGATATGTCAGGGAAGTACCTGGTGGGAGGCTCTTGCGGTTTGGACCACCGATACGGCGGCCACCGTTGAGGAAATGCCGGCGATCGAAGAGCTGGAAAATTCCATTCATGCATCCAATTTGCTTCTGCAGATCTGGTTTGTCATCTGACAAGGTATATATGAACTTGGCAGACATCTTCTCCTATCGTCAACTGTGAAAAACAGGAGAAACATGTAAAAGCTGTTACATTTCTAATGAACTTCCATTAATCTCTGTCTCTCTTACTCGATGGTCTTAGCATATTTCTTATTGTAATTTGAGTAAGAGACACCAATAGAGAAGATGACTAACTAGAATTGAAAAGATGGAAACATTCATTTGACAGAAACTCATTCACTTAAAATCCAAGCCATAGTGGTTCCTGTTAAACTTACTGCTACTCTATCAAGTAATAATTACGTACATTATACCTGTAAAACTCTGGCTGCAAATGATTCCACCGCAGGTGTGCTGTATATGGTCAAGGTTTCAGAGAATCCATTGACGCAACAGAGGAGAATGATGGAGGATCAAGAAAAGAAGGAAGAAGAAACAAAGACCTTCACCTATCATCAAGGGAAGATAATTTGTCTTTAAGGGTTTCACAGAACAAAGCAGACAAAATCTTCTGGCGCCAAAGCCAAAAGGTAAGCAAAAGAAGAAGGGACCCAAAATACAGTTGCCCACTAGCGTCCCATCTCGATTGGAATATGAATGAGGTATAGCAGAGAAGGTTTGCAGACCCAATAAGAGATGTTTTCTGGGTTTCCTCAATGAACCAATGAACAAGGTTTGTCTTTTGGCTCCTCTATGAAAATGGCAGCTCCTCAGTGCTTGAACTTTATATGGAGAGATAAGCGTAGAACGTGTCAAAACAAAAAGAAAAAAAGGAAAATCTGCTTTGACAAAGCTGTTGCCAACCTTTTCCTTGTTACTTTGATTAAATTAGAGTATTGTGAGTTATAAATTCAAAGTTGAAGAACAATGACAGTGTAGATAAACAATAAACGGAAAAGAGAGGCCATTGTTTTGGAGTAACAGATCCTTTGTCTAATATTACTCTGTCTTATTTTGTCCATAAAATTTTAATTATTTATTTTATAGGACCCACGCGAGGTTCACGTGAAGCATACACAAAATTTATATAAATAAACAGCTGAGATTTATTGGACATAATAAAACACTATAATATTACTATAATATTACACAGGAGATCTGGACTCTTGTTTTGGTATTTTTCTACCACTTTCATGCGGACAAGATAACGTTGGTGGGTCTCTGAGCCGCTCTACATGACCATGTGGAGCTTGTCAGGGAGTGGAAGAATTATAAGAAAGTGGATTGATGATGACTTCCAAGATAAAGGCTATACACTCCAAAAAACCTTAAATTCTCACACAAGTCTCCTTTCGTCCAGTTAGTTTGGTTATTTTTTATAGTAAAGATCTTGTACTTGCTTTTATGAGTGGTTGACAGGGCTGCTTTGAAAAGTTTACTAATTATTGAATATTATTCGATTTTTTTATTCTTAATAATTTGAGTGTCCGATAGTTATTTTATTAAATATTTTATTTGTAATGTGTATTTTATAAATTATTAGTTGTATCTAATAGTTCAATAAGTATTTAATGAATAAAGAATATAATTTTTTAAATTAAAAAATACATATTTTACTTAAAGTCTTTGCCTTATATTGCGATGAAGTGGTGCTAACTCAGTATATTAATTTAAGGGTTATTTGATTCTACTTTTATTTTTAAAATAAAACAAAATTTGTTTATTTGTTAATGTAAATCGGTTATTTTTATGATTAATAATAATTATATATTAAATAAAACTTAAATATAAATTATTTTTAATTAATTTAATCTCTT
>JANIPM010000006.1:76273859-76285642 GCA_027478405.1 Erythroxylum cassinoides
TTAAAAACGAGCATTTTTAAAAGAGCTTCATACAATAAACTATTTGACAACATAAAAATAAAAAGTATTTATAATTTTAACTATATTTTATTTTGTAATAAAAATTATTTATGCATATAAATATCATTTAAAATATATTAAACAATATACAAAGCATAATATATTAATTATTATATAATTTTAAACCATATAAAGTGTAAACAAAAATATATCTAACCAAATCTTTTATATGAATTATAATATAAGTAAAACTAATATAAAAAATAAATATTAAAATATATAAAAAGTCAAATAATATTATATAAATCTCAAAATAAATATGAAGATGTAATTGTGAGTATTGTGGGAATTATATGTAAAAATATAAAAGTAAAGGGGACTAAAAAATAGACTCATTAATTGATCTGAAAAATTTACCTAAAAATGTGTGGTTTTAAAAAACTTCAAATTTAAGCTTTTAAAAAAGTTATATTTTAGTTTCTAAAAAAGCTATTTATATGAAAAAAGTAATTTTGAATTTTACAGCTAAATACTTATTTTTCTTAAAAATAATTTTTGTGATAGAAAAAAGTACTTATTCACTCTCCAAAGTTACAACAAACAGGTACTAATTCTACTTCAATTTTGTTTCAGGTATAATACGATATCACAAAACGTAATTAAGTACAAAATAGGGTTAAAATAGAATTATGGAACAATGTCTTTACAAATGTTAGGAAAAAAGTTGAAAAACGACAGTAAAGTCGAGACAAGACGTGTAAATACTTAGCATGAACAACTAATCGTCCTAGAGTGTTGAAGGTATGTACAACTAATCGTCCTTATCTTGTTTCGTGCAAAAGTAAAAACAAAGGACAGTTGAATGTCTGTATTGGAATCCTATAAAGAATTAAAAAATTCGATAATAATATTATTATTTATTTAAAGGACAAGATATTTTAAATTATTTAATTTATTGAAAATTTTTAATTCAGTTTTTAAATTTTTAAAAATTTTAATTAAATAATTAATCTTTTAATTAAACTATTAGTATTTACATATTGAATTAAGTCTTTTAATCTACATAAATGATCTATTGAGTAATTTTTATTTTATTAGTTAAATCAGCAAAATATTAATAAAATTAATGTTTTAAATTGATTAGTTAAGATTATAAAATATTAATCACTTAATTGAAAATTTTAAAAAACTTAGATATTATATTAAAAATAGTAACATGCAACAAAGAGAAGTTAAAAAACATGTTAATTTGATTTTAAATTATAAAAATCATATTCATAGCATGTAGCCAGCACGGGAGCTCAACACTGTTGAACGCGTTCTTCAGGTCTATTTTCACACACATCCTATCTTCTCTTGCAGTGGAATTATTAAAGTGTACGGTGACAAAATTGATTTTTTGGTTTTGTCACCAGTGTCTATTCTTGTTGCAAAAAGGTTGAATTCTTAACCTAAAGGCCCCTCACATTCTGACTCGACGAAACAACCGAGAGAATATAAATTAAGTACTCAGCCATCTGTTAAAGGAGAGGTGAACAACTCACAGGTTTACAAGGAGCCTACCTTCAAAACTTATTAGGAGCTCAAGAATGTTGCTCCCACACTGCAAATCGTGAGATTCGAACTTTGCACCTTGTTACAAATCTGTCCCTCCGAAATCAACTGAGCTATATCCTGCGGGCACTAGTGTCTATTCTAACAATATGGAAAGCAGCGCGTCTGCGCAATTTGAGGTTGGACAATTATATAAAAAAAAAAGGTTGACAAAAGTGTAGCACGGTACACTTAAAGAACATATTTTATAAATTTTACCCCTTCTTTCAACAACTGGGGATTAAGAGTTTAGAAATTTGATGATCAGATCATTCCACATTGTTTCAAGAAGCACTCAAAAGTCAAAAGTTAAAAAGCATCACGTCTAAATGAAAACCTAAATGACTTTATAATGACAAAAGTTTATCGAAATATATTTAATACGCACTTACAAAATAGCAGTTATAGACAGTTATAAAATTTACCAATATTTAAAAAGGAAAGACACTTATAGTGATGGTAGCTATAGTCTAAGCTTGTTAACACTTAAATTAGGAGATAGATCTTTTATCTCTATTGTATATTTACTATGTCTAATTAGATTTAAATCATTTATTTATGTAGATTTTACATAACTAAATAGTTTGGATCTAATAAAACAGAATAGATACACAAAAATAGAGACAGGAAATTTCAGGCTTTTAAATTAATCATATAATAGTATTGCACAAAACTTAAACACTTGGGCAGTGTACTATGCTGACATAGTCATCATTAAAAAATGGTACGGATGTGCTGATTTCAGACACCATCATTGTACTCGTGCAGGATAATTTTAGGTCATTATTAGGTTTCGACCTCTTTTTGTCTCTTTAGCGGTTTAGCCAATAACGAATGGATCCTGTGTTGGACTCCACTCTACTTCACCGCCTCAATCTCAAGCTCTTGTCGAATGCACCGTTCATTCTTTCAAAAAAAGTGCGCTTGTATTAGGTACCCACCTATGCCAAATTCCCCATTTTTCCTAGTGTTGTGTATTAGGTCTCGCTTAGATATTTTTTACTTTTCTCATTTAATTGCATTTTTTAATTTTTTAATAATTTATCGGTTAAGTTACGTAATTTGATTCAGATAAAGATAATAAAGTGACTCAATAAATAATTTAAATCAGTAGGTAGAAGTCCGGATAAAAAATAGATTTCAATCAGTGTAGATTGAACTTATATCAAGCCTATGATCAGAAGTCCGATGTGGGTTTAATATTTTACAAATGATAAATACCAAACTTACAAAAACAACCTAACTAGCGCAGTGTTCTACGGTACAAAGCTCCTTGCTTGTCTCGGTGGATGAGCTCTATGACGATCATTTGAGGCTCCTAAAGTATATACAGGCCTGAGCTGGATAGGATTGCGAGAGAGGTCAAACTATCTACACACTGGTTCCCTTCGCGATATACATGTTAAAATTGCATCTCTCACGTTCATTGGATTAAATCACGGGTACTTACGACCAAAAAATTATCCTTAAACGAAAGTATATTAGAAGAGGACAGAATGATAATTAATTTTAAGAAATTCACTTCGATTACAACCCGTCTATAACCAAGCATTCATGCCAATTAAGTCTCGATTAGACTCTTCAGAGTTCTATAACTAAAAGCGAGTGTGTTCCAATGTGCTGTATAAAATTACTGCATCACTGACCATGACAATCCTTAAGTAATCCTCTAGAGGTAACAATATTAGACCCTTATTTAACAGTTGCATGTACTCAAATTGGATACAAGTCATCTTAGAATATTTAATTATTTAGTTGGGTTGTGATATATTAGTATATTTAGTGTTTGTGAGTTACGAAACCTTTTAATACTTTTAGTTTCGAGTGTAAAGTGTCTTATTAACTAAATACAATATTTAACATGTCAACGCTCTCTTACAGAAAATTAAAAAACCAACACAACCTTAATTATGATCCAGACAAATATCTTTTGTGGTCGGAGAGAAATGAAGACGTGGTGGACCTTTCTTCCTCCGACAATAGATTTGAAAACCTTTATTTTTGGTTCACAACTACTGCCATACGGAAGCTATAGTTGGGTAGAGATGACAATTTCGGATTAAGACATTTCAAAGCTCAAATCAACATGAACTTAGCTGGTTATCTAAGCTCGAACTAATCCGAAATCCGATCAACTCAAATTATCATCCTGAACTTAAAAAATTGCAGAGCTCTCCCATACTAATCTGCTTCATTTACAATGATTCGAAACCTAAACTTGTTTAAGATGAACCGCAGTCCTTATCATTCACTAATAAAATATAATCATTATAATTTAAAAATAACATATTTTAAATAAATTAATTAGTCAAATAATGATTCGGAATCAAAATACGATTTTGTTTTAGTAGTTTTTTTATGAGGACATGACCCTCTGTTTCTTCTATCATCTCAACAATACATTTAAATAAGTCCCTCTTTCAATCATATGGCTGAGATAAAGTGGCGTAAAATTGGGACAAAATAGAGAGGTCTGAGGGGCTTTTTATGAAGGATTTGAACTTAACAACTCTCAACACCACCTGTATGGTCATTTCCAGATAATAAATGTTGCAATATAAATGTTATAGCTCTCTGTGGGGACTACAGTATTACTAACTATTACTAGAAATATCATCAACATCTCTATTTATACAAACAAAATAAAAAATCTCTATATTTGTTGTGGTTCTCCGTTCTCAAGTCATCTTCCAGACTGTCCTGAATTGACGGCGGAAGATGCCTCAGATGCATTGAATTACATAATTTTATTACCTTAATTAATCTTTGTAGTCAGTTTGATTAAGAGATTAATGATGATGACTCACTCTCTTGCTTCTATTAGATTAATAAGTCATTGTTGTATCCAACCTGTCCTACCTTAATTTTAAGGATGTCTTGTTTGGTATTCAATAATAAAGAGTTAAGAATAAGAATGCAATTAATATGATATTCTTCATTATATAGAGAGTATTAAGCATTGTCTCGGGGCTGTTCATCTAATCATAACATATTATCAACTATCTTTTTTCATTTCTTAATTATTCCTTTATTTTCATATCCATTAATCAAGCACTTCCTTAGTTATTTTGTTACTAGTAATAGATAAAATAAGGGAAGACAAAACTGAAATTATTCTTAAATAATTTTAAACTTTTATTCTTAATGGGATTGTGAGTATAAGTTGAAATAAAAAAATTAAGAATAAAAAATAAAAATATTATTAAGTTATTATCAAAATATATTATTTATTGATTGATTATTATCATAATAATTAATATTACCACAATCTTTTATATAAATTTTTAATAATTATTTTATTTTTGTTTTATTGATACTTTTATTCTTATCATAAAAATCATTCATAATTATTATTGATTTGCGTATTAATCAAATACACATATCAATAATATTATATTGTGCTTATTTGGTATAGCACTAGTTTTATAAGCTTCTTTCTTTAGTGAGAGCTTACAGTAATCATATGAGAGCATATGATTTCCTTACCTTTAAGATGAGCACTGATTAAATTTTCGGATTATAAATTGTGTATTTTAACTTTTAGGGAATTGCCTTATCGAGTCAATGGTATAAATTTAAGTGATGAATTCGCTTTGAGTGTTTAAAAGCTTCTTTTCAATTGCTTCCTTTGTGGCTTTCAGACGTGGGCCGCCATTTTTATAACTTGTCGTTTTATGAGATGAAAACCCGACAATATCGCCGCATCAAGTGGACTTCTGTTCTCATTTTTGTACTTCAACATTTTCTGAGACGGGAGGACTTCTTTGTACTTGTAAAACTTTGACTTCCCTCTAAGCTCTTTAATTCTTTACTTTTACACACTAAATGTTAAGTCGTCACGATAACTTAAGTTGTTGTGTGAGGTCAACTCAATTGATTATATAAATTCTCTAACACACCCCCTTAAGTGAAAGTCCTTTAGATTTAAAACTTGCATAAGTCTACTTTATCTTATGCTTAATTTAATTAGTAAGTGGATAGTATGATTCGAACTCATGACCGTTTGGTTATAGAGACTCTGATATCATGTTAAGCGACCGTTTGATCATAATAATTTAAGCTGTTATGTGAGGCCAACTCAATTGGTTATATAAATTCTCTAACAGTAAGTAGTAAGTAGTAAATGTTCCATTATGTCGGGTTAGTCATTGAACGACTCAAAGTTACGGACTCGAGATCTTTTTGTTTACTTCACTTGTCAAGCCTAACCAATACCTAGGCTGGCTGATAATAAAATTCAAACTTTGTGTCTGCTGTGGTCACCTACCATTAGCTGTTTTGGCTTATTAGAACATAAATATAACAGGAAGGGTTGTTTAAGATCAGATGGGTTTCTTTTTTCTGCATGGGATGTGTCATTGTCAACTAAGAAAAGCACTAGTGGTTATCACTCGTGAAAGTTCAATTGAACACAACAGTTGTTATATAGGTAGCCAGCCATTGATGCTATCTATATATATACAGCTTCTTATAGCCCAGAGAGGCAGAGACGTGTGCAAGTTAGTCTTCCCTTTGCTAGCTCCTCATAGCTTCTTCCAACCATTGGTTCTATTTTGTTCTGATCCTTCTAAAAGAAACAGATCGTTTCCTTCCATATCGAGCTCATTCCTGTGGGAATTTTCTCATTCACAGAAGAAGATATCATTTCAAAGGTGTGTATTCCGGTTCTGTAGTCCTTACTTGATCCGTTATAAACTATCATACTTGGTGTCAAACTTTGTTTCATTTCCTGTTTTCTGCTAAGGATTTGGTTTTCAACGAGGAAAAGAAATTTGTTAAAGTGGTGATTGTGCAGATACTGCGTTTGATTAGAAACTTACTATCTTTTTCTTTGATTTTAAAATTTTGACCATATTCAGATAAGAGTTCTTGAGTTGGAATTGAATGTACTTTGCGCTTGGATTGAATCTACAGCGGGTTTGAATTGAGTCTGTCACTTGATTTTGAGTCGGAGAAACGCATCTTTAGTTGTTTCAGTTTCGCTTCCTGGAGCTTATTTTTCTGCTGCTAGAAGCCTTTCTTTTTCTTTTTCCTGACCTGAATAGTGGGTGACACGGTTAGGCTGTACTGCTTACAGGAAAAGCTTACTTGGTGATGGAGATGGAGTCAAGGAAGCAACAGCAAGTTGAGCTTCCCTCACTCATCAAGTACGTCTCATCAAATGAAGTGGCTGGTTTTGATAGTATCAGATGGAATAATCAGTCTCAGTCAAGTAGTACTCAACCTCATACTGTACTAGACATGGTATGGCAAACCTCTGAACAGAAATCAGTCTCCAAGAACTTGAGATTTTTGTGTGATTGTAGTAACATTTTCTTATATATGTTTAATCAGGGTAATGAAACCATTTGCGTTGAGACTCCCATTGATGAATCTCAACTCGTCAGCCATCAAAGAAAGCAATCTATTTCAATCAGCATGCCGGCTTCTCCTGTAGGAGAAAGCTCGAACAACAATGGAGTTCTTTCTGAAGATAGTGGCAATGGAGTTCCCGGCTCTTCTGTTGCACCTGAGAGTTCCTCCAAAGAGACAAAAAAAGTAAAGTTTCTTTCCCAGCCAATGCCTAAAGGCCGCGATTTTGAGGAGGGACTTCGCAGCCATCCCCATGTGAACCAAATGAGGGATAAAAGATATGATTCCTTCAAGACTTGGTCAGGAAAACTTGAGAGGCAGATATCAAATCTGCGTGGAAAGCCAAGGGAAGATCCTGCAACTGATACAACCGGTGAGAAATTAGAGAAAGAAGCTTTACCTGTTGACAGGTACTTTGATGCATTGGAAGGTCCAGAATTGGAGACTCTCAGGGTATGTCCTTTCAGGGTCTTTTACAACTTGTGTTGATGATTGTCTGTTTTTGATCTTTTTCCTGATGATCGTTTTTGGATTCTTATCATTTCAGTCTTCAGAACAAATTGTGTTACCAGAAGACAAGAGATGGCCTTTTCTTCTTCGATTTCCAGTCTCTTCATTTGGTATGTGCCTTGGTGTTAGCAGCCAAGCAATCATGTGGAAAACACTAGCCACTTCTGCCTCTACCAAATTTCTGCATATAAGCCTTGATGTAAATCTTGTCCTGTGGTGCATCTCTGTTGCTCTTATAGCAATCATCGCTTCCATATACCTTCTGAAAGTAATCTTCTACTTCGAAGCCGTTCGTCGTGAATATTACCACCCAATTCGTGTGAACTTCTTCTTTGCCCCGTTTATAGCCCTTCTGTTCTTAGCTCTTGGAGTGCCGCCTACACTAGCTAAAGATCTGCATCGATCACTTTGGTACATTCTCATGACTCCAATTCTTTGCCTGGAGCTTAAGATTTATGGACAGTGGATGTCAGGAGGACAAAGAAGGCTATCAAAGGTGGCAAATCCTTCTAATCACCTTTCAGTTGTTGGCAACTTCGTAGGTGCATTGTTAGGTGCATCAATGGGGCTTAAAGAAGGTCCTATATTCTTTTTTGCTGTTGGATTGTCTCATTACACAGTCCTCTTTGTAACGCTTTATCAGAGACTTCCAACAAATGAAACACTCCCAAAGGAGCTCCATCCAGTATTCTTCCTGTTTGTTGCAGCTCCTAGTGTAGCTTCAATGGCATGGGCAAGGATGCAGGGTTCGTTCGATTACGGATCACGAATCGCCTACTTCATCGCGTTGTTCCTTTACTTCTCACTGGTTAGTACGCCAGGTCCCTGATTAATGTTAATTTTAGATCACTGCTAGTGCCTTTTTGGTATTACAAATTCATCAGGATTTTGCAAAATTTTTCTGATTGTTCCTGTTATTTTCCAGGCAGTTCGAATCAACTTTTTCAGAGGATTCAAGTAAGTTCCTCTACCCTCTTCAGCTTATATCCTAATGCTTTATTATATCAGTCTATTTTCAGATTTCCTGATATGATCACTCTCTTGAATCTACAGGTTCTCTTTGGCTTGGTGGGCTTACACTTTTCCTATGACTGGTGCAGCCATTGCAACTATTAAATATGCAAATGAAGTTGAGAACTTAGCGACTCGAGCTCTCTCTGTTATTCTTTGTTCTGCCTCCACACTCACAGTAACAGCTCTGCTCGTATCGACGATAATACACGCCTTTGTGTTGCGAGACCTCTTCCCAAACGACATTGCCATAGCCATTAGTGACAAGAAACCAAAGCATAGCCATCACAAGAGGTGGTTCCATATAAGACATGGAAGCTCAGAAAGTAAAAAGATTGATAATTACTTGAAGTTTGTCACTTCAGATTCCAAAGATTTGGAAGCTTCATCAGAACTTCCGAGTCCAGAAGTTGCTAACTAGATCTAAGCTTAAGATCCTCGGGGGTCCCTGCATTTTTCTGAATTTTCACCCTCATCATGTAAGGAACTCGTTAGAGTAGAATTTGGAAGTTCCTATGATCATGTGTGTTGAGAGGGAATGAAGATTTATGCGGGTATGGTTGAATACTGTATTAGAAAACTAGCATATTATATCATGTATACTGAAGAGTACTAGGCACAAGTCTCTCTTGTGATTTATCTAATTATAAAAATAATAATTTTTAAATATTGAAAAAATTCTTTATAATTAATTTATATATTTTAAAAAAATCATTTTCATAAAATTTTTTAAAAATAAGGTGAAATGTACATAATATGAATAATATATACAGACCAATAAAATATTATTAATACGATAACTTAAATTAACTTTTATATTTAATTTGAATTAATTAAATTCAATCTAAATTAATAATTTAAGATAATTATAATAAATTATTAATTTAATTTGAATTTAAGAGTTGGATATTTGAGTGAGTAACCGGTCTTATCTTTTACGTTGAAGTCTTCGTAACGGACCTCACATTATCCAATTGCAACTAAAGTGTCCGTACAATTCGTTTATGAAGAAACAAGTCGAGCGCGAAGTTAAAGGGTTAATCTTATTTTGATGTTACACTTTTAGGGTGCCTTAATTTCCTCCTAGAGGATCAGTCGGGTTGTCGATTCTCCCGACTCATTTAGTACCATGTGTACTCTTTCCCTTTATATCAAAAAAAAAAAAAAGGCCCAATCTTGGGGTAAACGAGTTATGGACCGAGATCAAGTTTGAGGCTCCGTTCGGATAGTCTGAACGTTCTCCGCAAAATGTTGCTATTTTAGTTTACAAAGTTAAGAAACTCAAGACCAAAACGACATTCTTTAAGGGGTTTTCGATTGAAATTGACGAGAGTAGACTAAGATAGACGACAAGTCAGTTCCTTTGGGATTAATTTGCACTGTAGTTTCTCTGTTCTTTCACACTAATCCTCGTTCTTTACTGTTTTCACTCACTCCCCGGAAATCAGGAAAACCAAACAACTCATAGATGACGACACTGTTCCAAAATGCATCTATACTTGGTGAGACACAGTTCCTATATTTCAGGAGAAATTAGGCATTATTCATTGCCCTGAAACTTATTACAATGAACTTAGGCCTTGGTCCCTGGTCCCTGGTACCTGGTCGGTTCCTTTCAATACATCCACAAGGTATTGCAGATACTATTGCGGCAGATCAGATGCTTGGTTTGGTTACTGTAATTCTTTAAATCTTATATCAGCACATTCTCTCAACTGGCTCGAATCCGAACCAGACTTTTCGAGCAGTCATTACCAGGCCAGACAATTACCAGCTTGTTCAGATACTTTTGATCTAATATGGGACTAACTCATTTGTGAATTTCTAACATCAAGACAATGTTATTCCATTCTTATTGGAACTGACTCCTGAGTCCCTAAATTGTTGGAGCTACAATGATCCTAAGCTTGTAAGCTTGTGCTCCCACGTTAGTCCTGTGCCCAACTATTCACATCTACTGACGGCCCAATACCGAGTTTCAATTACAGGCATCGCTATTGTAAGCTAGCTACAGAGACTGAAGAATCGATAAAGGCACAAATTCGGCCTAGGCATGGCAACTCGAAGGCCCGGTCTGATCCTAACTCTATTGACATTTCTCAAATTTATTCAAATTTTAAAAAGAGTAAGTTTTAATCCAAATTTGAAATCTATGTTAAGATATGAACCTGATAAAATATACTGAATTTTACACCAGTATCACGTTTGCCAATTCAATTCACAGTGAAAAATAAAAAAATCCTAGCTGCCTGTGACCGTAGCCATATTTTAGTGAATCGCGTAAATTTGTGTGTTCGTTTATTTTTTTATTTGATTATTATGATTGGTCGTTTATAACATTTTAATTAACTTAAATATAATTTATTGATTTCGGATTGACGAATCAGATTTAACATCTCTACAAGTAGCATGGAAGAGGTCTCGGTCCCCTACACAGGTGACACTGTAGCTACAAGAGAAACAAAGAGGACATAAACAGAAAATTCGCTGTTTAACGAACTTTGGATGTTCCTTCACCTAGCACACTTTGTCTTTGTCTCCTGATCCCACTGGTTCACATGTGATGAACTCTTCGTTTTTAAGCCAATTCCGTTACTAACCCAATGGCTTGTGTTTGGCCACCTATGCTTGGTCGTGAAAGTGAAGAAAGGCTAGAATGTGACTCAAGAATTGAGAGATCAGCCATGGAAGTAGCCAGATGATCACATGCTTGGACCCCATCTGCTGAGGGGACCAGAAGTTAACATTTCTTTGTACTAAGTCGGTTTAATCACCCTTTTAGCTCAACAGGATGAAAGTTCGATGAAAGGAGTTATAATTTTCTTGAAGAAGATATAAGTTAGGGTTACATTCGTTGAAGCCTTATGGTTTAACATATTATTAATGTATTCCTATTTTTTGAAAATTATCAAAAAATATTTATAATTTTAGTTTTATGTTACCCGTACGTTTCTTATAATCAACTTCCATTAAAAGCTCAATTTGTCGATTTAAAAAAGATGTTATTTTTACAAATGACACTACATATCGCACTAAAAGACATTATTCTAAATTATGCAATTATAATTTATAACAAAAATCGACAATGATAGAATATGTGTAATAAAATTAAAATTATATAGGGTTATTGATAGTTTGAGTTATTATAACAAAAGTTGACGTCCCAAACAATTATCACATTATAGTGTGTAGCATCAATAAGGTCGGCGGAATTGCATAATTTAATTAAAGTCATTTTTAAATTTAACAAAAGCGGTATCGTCGGATTAGAATTAAAAAAATTGAAAGTTGAAGCATTTTATTACTACTTTTTAAAG
>JANIPM010000006.1:76292120-76309269 GCA_027478405.1 Erythroxylum cassinoides
AGAAAAAATAGAGTTAATAAAAAACGGGTAGGATATGGGTATCCATGGTTCGGGTTTTACTCTACCCATATCCATATTCATTTTTTATAACTCAACTCATATCTATATCCATATCCATCAGTTTTTACGATTTACTGTCCATATTTAAATCCATTGGGTCGGATAGTGCGGATATTAATCGGGTTAAAAACCCACTGCCATCCCTACATGTAAGGATCTCATGGAGTTCATGTGACACAGCTTTAGGACTTCGTGCGCTTAGAAATTTTGTGGGAGCTGATCTCTCCTCTACTTGGATATTCTCCTAAGCGGCATTTTAAGCTATTTTATTGCAGAGTTAGAGCTAAATAGAATGCCAAGGGCAATGCAAGAGATGCAGGAAACAAAACCTAAAGGACATAACCTGAAGGCTTGTTTTATAAATATCTTATCGGTTGTTTTTTAACTTATTTATATAAATTAGCTGATTGATTATATTAAAAAATTATTGAAGTTAATTGGTAGTTTGGCTGATTAATTACCTGATTTGAAATAATAAGCTGAAAATAGAAAAGCTGGAATGTTGGAGCGGTTTGATCCAACAGCCAACATTTAAGAAAGAAAATGCGTACATAAGAATTTTGCATAAATCATCAACAACCCACGTTTTATTCCCCTTTGTAAGCTTTTTTTCTATTAAAGAAAGCTGGAACAACAAAATTTTTCAAATAGAAAAATTATTAGTAAAAAAAGAAAACTCATATATTTAAAATAACACAATATTATTTTTACTTATTTATTTATATACATAAGAATAAGCAGATAATAATATGAAATAAATATAAGATATCCACAATTTCACTAAATTTGGACACTAAAATTAAAAAGATAAATTATAAATTTAAAATGAATTTGAATCAACTTTAAAAGCATGTTGAATAAATATAAACTAAATTTAGATTAAGTTAAACGTAAGTTTATTTAAATTAGATTGATTTTTTAAATAATAAACTAATTTTACAAGATTTATAACATATATTAACCGGTAAGGAATAGTATTTTCTTCACTATAATAATTTGTACATATAATTTTTAATAATAGCATATTAAAATTTAAATATGCCGTGATAGTTTCACTTAAACATATACATATGCATATATATTAACCATGATTATTTTATATCCCTTTTCCCTAGCAGCTATAATGAAAATAAATATTTTCTAAGTCATATCATTATAAATAATTTCATGCATAAACAATTAATACTAGTCAGCTAATTTTATTAAACATTTTTAATAAACAGTTTTTGTCAAAAAATTTTTTTAATAAACAGTTGATATTATTAGTTAGTTAAATCAATTGATATAATATGTTATCAACTAACAGTTAATATAACCCACTGATTGTCAAACAGAACCTAATCTACTTTAACTCCAAAGACAATTTCTATTACGAGCTCAAGATATGCTAAAAAAAGAATGGGCGTTTTGTGATCGCTTTCATCAACTAATCTGGTATCTATTTTTCCGTGTCTTAAGGCGTGGCCTAAATAATAGTAAACCAAAGATCCCATCATCCTTCAAGAGATTGCCCGATTTGGAAGCTTATGATCAGTTTTGTGAAAATATTTTTTTTTTCTCATGGGAGTCAACCGGTCAGGAGAAAGAGAATTGGTTGAACTAAACATTTTGTATCTTATTTAATAATATATTCCTAGCTCATTCCTTAAATTTTTATGAAAGTTTTTAGGAAAAGATGATTTCCATTCATGAAATATTCCAATATTATAAGTTTTTTTATATCGGTTTCATTTATTCATAATTTCAAAATGACATCTTATTAGCCAAGACATTTTAAGTAAAAATATATGAAATACATGACAAAAAGAGGTTGTGTGATAATTAAACATTACTATAAGGTGTAAATTGACAATAATTAAAGTATGAGGACTAAAATATTTAATCCAAACATTATATATTTTTATATTCAGAAAGACAATGAAATAAAACCTGAAGGGGAAATGTGAGAAACATGAGAATGAAAATGAAAGAGTCCTTCAAATCTTTGTTCAACTTGAAGTTGTAGAAAGACAAAGATAGGCAGATACTTGTGGTAGACCAATACTCTACACAAAAGGAAGAGAATCTATGAAGGTGGTAAGTTTTCATCTCATGAAGGAAAGAGGCACAAAAAACCAAAAAAAAAAAAAAAAGAACAAGAAAATAGCTCTATTTGATGTCTTATCCTCCACGGGCAAGGCCAAACTATCCACACAAGCTTCTTCTACTTCCTTACAAAAACAAATTTGCATTATCCTCATAGGCTAAGTGAAGAAAAGAATAAAAATAACATGTGGCTTGTGTTTGTGATCTCTCTTTCTCTCTCTTCCTTCTTCATTTTCTCTCTTTCCCATGTGATGATATGAATATGGACATTGCTCCTTTTGTTTTCTATTCTTTTTTCCCTTTCATTGTCTTCTTGGCTCTCCTTTATCGAACACCCTCAAATTTCATTTCCCTGAAAATAACTTGACATGAAGAATTTCAGAAGCTGAAAAATGTATCAAATATAGCTAATCAATGGTGTAACTAAGTTTGAAAGTTTAAGACTCACCTATGGATTTTTTGCAATGAAGAACAGCTTCATGAATTGAGCTCTCAGAATCACAGGATTTCCTCCAATCGTCAATGGAGGGGTAAGCTACACTTGTTCTTGAAGATGTTTCTGATGAACACATCCAGTTTCTTACTACCTGAACGTTCGAATCCATAGAACCAGCTCTAGTTCTTGATCTGTGACCACTAATTTTCCTATACAATGGCCTCAGGAAATCCATGTACTTCTGAAATATTTGCCTTGACAATCTTTTATATCTTCTTAAAGAAGAACACCGAAGTTTATTCCCTGAACCGACGATCTTCGGTGCATGTACAGATGTAGGAAGGGTTGATTCTGTATCTGAGACTCCGTAAGCGTTGCCCTTCAAAGGGTCGACGAAGACAGGCATGACATAGCCATTAGAGAAAAGCTCGTCGGCGTGAACAAGAGCTCGGGGAGATTGTGATGTTGGGAAGTCGAACTTCAAATCCTGAGAGTTCCTGAAGATAAATCTCTCAGATGGTGGCAATCTCGGGTCCATCTCGATGAACGAAGCTTCATCGGACGCATCAAGTGAGGCCCTAAGAGAACTGTCTAAGCTTTCAAGAGATGGTTTCAAATTTACTAGCCAACTATATGAAAAGCTTTCAATGGAGAGAGACTGTGAAGCTTCCATGGATATAATGCAAAGAAATTTGAAGAAGCACACTACCTTGAAATACATCGCTATGGGGTGAGCTATGGCCTATATATATACCACAGACATTTATTCTTCTTTCTAGCAAATCGTCATGTGGTTGTCTGGCAAAGAGACAAGGAATTATGACGAATGAATTACAGAAAAAAGTGTGAAAACATAAACAGGAACTTGTGCCCCCACAAACACCTATTATGTACTGTTGCATCAAACTTTTACCCCACTTTATCATTTGTTCTTAACTTCTTTTTTTGGCATTAGAACTTCAAATTGAAGTTTTCTTTTCTTTTAAAAATTAGATCAATGCTAACCAAAACAAGAGGAATGATTTATGCGAATTAGGATGGTAAATTAGCCCAAATTCAGTCTAAAATCAATAAATTAAATTCAGTTTAATCAAAAACAACATTATATTTAAGTATTATGTGTGATCAAATTCAAATTTAATAAGTTTTTTTAGGTCTGATTATTGGTGACAAGTTAGACAATTTTATTCTGATCCAAAATTAATAACCCAAATCATGTTTAACTTAGATTAGACTTAAATTTGAGCTTGGGTATTAATATGAGAGATTTAAGAGGCTGGACTCATTGTCAAAACTAGTGCATACCAAAGAAACAGAGAGAAAAAAAAGGAACAATTAGAGAAACTAATAAAAGAACAACCAAGGTTAGCAAAGCAATAGAAACTTTTTTTGTCTATGAATTAGCTAGGGTTTGAGTTAAGAAAAATTATCCTTTTGGATTTGAACACGACGATTCGAGTTCCCATGTCGCAACTTAACTTGATTCAAAGCGATCTGGTCAGTTCAAACCTAAACGACTATATTTCAAATTTTTTAATCTTGTACGACTTTAATCAAATTTCAAACTATTACTGATCAACTTATTGTCATTTCTAAGTGCAACCCATATGCTTTCAAAATGTTTCTAACAAATCCACAATCATGTAGAAGGTAGGCAATTGAAACAGAATAAGTGCCTAGATGGAGCAGGTTCTTGCAAATTATACATTTTTGCATGTCCAAGCTATGCTTGTAAAGCTCATGCTTACCCTAATACTTCTGCCCATCCTTTATATTATATTCATCAGACAAAATTTTCAAATTATAGTTGCTTCACTTTGGCTTTGTCTGCATCTTTGGATGATCTCATGATTCCCAAACACTTGCTCCCACCCAAAGAGGTCAGTGACTCGAAAAATGTTAGGGATAAGGACTGACAAGTGTTAATTTTTTAAGAATTTCCATTATAATTTAATAATGCAAAGTATTTATTAAAAAAAGGATGTGATAATCTTTCTCTTTAACTTACATATCATCTTATTTTTATTATTAGAAACGTTTTAAACTGTATAATTAAAATTTTGAAAATTTGAAACTTAATTTAAAACTATTTTTTTGCACTATATATATATATATATATACAGTTTGGTATTAAGCTCATCCAAAAAGTTTTGCGGTTGTACTTACCAAGATTAAGAAACAAAAAAAGGGTTTTGTGGTTGTAATATTGTATTATAATTTTCATAATAATTCGTAATTGTCACTATATTTATATTTTGTTATTTAAAATTTTGGTCTCACCAAAAAGAAGAAGAAGAAGGTACTAACAAATTTTAACGTTAAAATGAATTGTAATGATCATTTCACATACGAAATGCATTTTTAACTAATTATTCGGCTTGTGTGTTAACTAATGATTTGGCTTCAAGCATCCCAAATGAGCAACAAATGAAAGGATAAAGTATGTATAACTTTACTGATGAGTACGACAGTATTCAAGTTAACAGCAACCTAAAATTAGAAAAAAAATGAGACACTTGCATGGATTCTACCGACAGAAAAACAACATAAAATGATTGATAGTAAAAATGACATTTTAGATCAATTCGAATCAAAATTGATCGGTAAAGATTAAATTGACAACATTTCGACTTGGATTAAAAATTGAAATGTCAACTCAGTTTTACTTTAATGACTCCAATCAGTTAAAGTTTTCCTCCAAAATCAACATAAAAATTAATCGAAAAAGATGATCAAGTTTTGGATCGAATTTGAACTTAAAAAGAAGAAGCATAGATTCTGTTGCTAATGTTTAAATTGTCTACTATCTAGCATCAAAAGTATAATTCACCGTCCATACTTTCAAAGGTGATCTCAAGAACCTAAATGCTTGAGGAATTAATATACTTTACATTTACAAGGATACTTATTTGTATGTAATTAAAATTTACAAACTTAAAGAAAACAAAAATAGGAGACAAGATGTCCCCTGAAGTTGTCGGAAAACGAGAGTGACAATGACAAGTTCTGGGAACAAAAGCCAAAAATGGAAAATGACATGAAACCAATTGGTCCCAAGTAAATGGCATCTTAAAACTAGACTTTAGGGATGTTGCTAAAACATCAAAAGCTTAGAAGAGAACAGTTTTGATCTCCATCCGTTCAAAATAAAGCCGTTTGTTAAAGAGAGTTTTCAAAAGGAAAATGAGAAGTAATGCGAGACACTCTTCTAAAAGTATGTGTTTGATGTTGCAACAGGATGAATATTCACGAGATCTCCCTCAAGATACTTGATGTCTTCTAGTAGAATCACCAAGTCGAATTCACATTTTGGTTTGGATCCAACCCGAAGTTTTAATAGGTTCCAACTCAAAGCGGGATTGATCTCAATTCGAACTCAAAGCGAGATCAAAGTGGGCCGAGTTCGGGAAACTGTAGAGAGCGAGATCAAAGTGGGCCGAGTTCGGGAAACTGTAGACAGATTTTGTATTACCATTTATAGCAAACAAACGCTCCTTTGATGAGACAATTTGTCAATGTTGAGATGTCAATACGTTGAAAAATCGTTATGAACTTCAATACGAATGGACTATTGAAAGCTGCAACTAATTATTGATTGTTATGCTTTAATTATAGTAGAAAAATAATCAATCAAGTGCTCCCATTTCAACAGGTTCGTTTCTTGGCTTGTCCACTGTTAGAATTTTTAATGATCCTGTAAGCTCACACGAGAAGGAAAGTTAGATCACATATAAGTCTAAATGAGATTTCATCTTAAAACCAATTGATGATAAGTAGAGTAGCTCACTAAACTTATATGTTAGCCTTTTTTTTCTCTTTTTCTCGAATATGGGACAAACTTATATTTTTTATATTTCAACATACTCCTTCACGTGTGAGTCTAACACGTACATAATTTATCATTTCGAGGTATTAACAACTAATGTAAGAGCAACCTGCTATGATATCATGTTAGAATTTACAATGGACCTACAGGCCTACATGAGAAGGAAAATTAAACCATATATAAGTCTAAGTGATGTTCCATCCTAAAACCAATTGGTGATAGGTGAAGTAGCCCACTAGACTTATATGAGCTAGGCACTTCTAACATGATATCAGAGCTAGTTTGTTTCGATGGTTTGAGGCGGTGTCCGGTTATGTCTCTTTGCTCAATATATCCATCAGATGTCCAATCCTGCTCTGGACTGAGGGGGTGTGTCAGGAATCTCACATCAAACAACTATGAAAATATTCAACAATTTATAATATTGTATAAACCTTTCTCTCTTGAACTAATGTTTGGAGGTGAGTTAGGCACTTCTAACATCCACTCACAAGGCAAGTCACAACTCAGTAAAACAAATTGATTAACGTTGTGACACAAGGATAAGTAATGACACTAAGATTTTAAACAAAATTTTAAGCTCTGAGTCCGAATCGAATTCGAGCAAATATATATTTTTATTCATTGATTGCGGATCGAGTTGAATCGAAATTGAATTTTTTTTCTCACGGCCGGTGTAGTTCGGTTGAAAATAACTCTCACCATAGACGTGCCTCACTACAAAACCACTTTCCCTAATCTCTGAAGCCGACCATTCGATCTCCTGTTTCTTTTTCAAAGTTGTAGCTCACCCACCACTGTATTACGTGTTACGATCTTCAAACTTTTCTTTAGCTCTTTTCTCACTTGCATTATATAAGGCAAGCGCATTGCCTCATATTGTCTTTGGCAATAATTTGGTTCACTGGCTAGTTGATATCTCTCACATGGCTGCTTCTACTAACTTGGTCCTGTTCGGCTTTGTCTTAACTGGTCTAGTACAAGGCTACATGGCTAGCCAGTTTGGTTTGGGTTCGAGACTTTTGGCTAGTGAAAACCGAGCACTGGTTTCGGACAATGGGACCTTCGCGTTTGGTTTCACTAAAGCAGACGCTAAGGACCGGTTTCAACTTGCAATTTGGTTCGCTGATCTTCCTGGAGACCAAACCGTGGTTTGGTCAGCTAACAGGTTTGTTCTTATGAGTTTTATGTTTCATTATCAATTACAACTCCATTTTGGGTAAAACCACGATTTTTAAGTAGGTTTGGTGTTGCGAACTAATTGTCCCACGTGGTAATAAAAGAAATTGGTACGAGGTTTATAGGTTTATAGGCTATTTCATCCTTCAAATTAGCTTTTGAGATTGGTTCTCTCATAAGGCCTGTAATAATTAATATTAGAGCCACTGCTACTTCTTTAAGTTCTCGTGCCACACTCATGAGTGGTGACGTTAGTATTGCAGTGTTCGTTCAAGGCTAAAAAAGATCTAGCACACAGCCAACCTGTAGGTATGCAGGTGGTAACATCAGTATAGCAGTGTTCATCCGGAGATTAGAAAAGGCTTAGTACACAACCAGTCTGTCGGTATTTGGGCTTCGAAACGTAGTGGGATGTTACGGTCTAATTGCCCCACATCGATAATAAAAGAAACTGATATAGGGTTTATAAGCTTATAAGCTCTCCCACCCTTCAAGTTAACTTTTGGGGTTAGTTCTTTAATAATATTTATAAAATTCGGGTAAAAAATGAACATATAAAATTATTTGAATATAAAAACTTTTATTTTTAAGTCAAGCAATGAACATTACTTGATTTGCTTTTAATAAATTCCCTTATAGTTGAAGCAGGTATCCATTTTCTCATAATTAATTACTGTTATTTTGAGAAAAAAATAATAACAATAATACTGAACTTATATTTTTACAATATTAACAACAACACAAAAAAGAAATCAAAACCATGTTCCTATCTTTATTCTTTACACAAGCTCTCGCAGGTAATATGATGCTCAATTTCATTAAGCCAACCCTTTGCTTTTTGCTCAATGGTGTCATCTAAATAGAAACTCTCCGGTAACCAAGGACGCGTTCCTGGAGCTAGACACCACCGGCGACCTCCTCCTTTTTGATCGGAGTGCCACCGTATGGTCTTCAAACACCACCGGAGCGGGCGTGGAAACCGCCGTCATGGAGGAATCCGGCAACTTCATACTGTACACCAGAACGAACCAACCTGCTTGGCAAAGCTTTTTACATCCATCGGACACACTCCTACCAAACCAACGTTTGACAGTGTCTCTCGAACTGACATCAGCAACATCACCTCTTCACGGTGGGTATTACTCTCTCAAGATGCTGCAACAGCCCACTTCGCTAAGCCTCGCACTAACCTATAACCTGCCTGAGCCGTCTGATTATAGTTCACCTGAAGCGTACAATAACTATTCCTACTGGGATGGACCGGACATTTCAAACGTTACCGGTGATGTAGTTGCAGTGTTGGACGAAGCAGGAAGCTTTGGGATTGTGTATGGTGAGTCGTCAAATGGAGCTGTTTATGTGTACAAAAATGATGGTGATTATGACGGATTGGCTTCTGCTACTAATCGTTCGACCAAGTCGTCAGTTCTTAGAAGATTGATACTAGAGACTAATGGGAATATACGTTTGTACAGATGGGACAATGACGTGAATGGATCTCGTCAATGGGTTCCTGAATGGGCTGCAGTTTCAAATCCTTGCGATATTGCAGGAATTTGTGGGAATGGTGTTTGTAATTTGGACAGAAGCAAGACTAATGCTTCATGTACCTGTCTGCCTGGTACTTCCAAACTAGGAACAGATTTGCAGTGCGAACAGAATTCATCATCGGGAGGAAAATGTGGTCCTGGAAATGAAAATGATAGCTCGGATTTGAGGATTGAACCTGTGCAACAAACAAATTACTATTTCTCAGAACTTTCGATTATAGCAAATTACAGTGACATTCCTACGGTGACAAAGTGTGGCGACGCTTGTTTGTCAGATTGTGAGTGTGTGGCTTCCGTTTACGGGCTTGTTGATGAGAATCCTTACTGTTGGGTATTGAGAAGTCTGGATTTTGGTGGATACGAGGACACTAGTTCTACCTTATTCGTCAAGGTTAGATCAAACTCGAATGAGACTATGGTTTCAGGATCTGGCAAAAGGGTTTCTGACAAAGATTCTGATACTACTCCCGAGAAGGTTGTAGTCCTTCCTATAGCATTGAGCATGGCGGTTCTCATTGGGCTACTCTGTTTGTTATTATACTACAATGTCCATAGGAGGAGATCTCTGAAGAGAGCTATGGAAAGTGCTTTGATTCTTTCTGGTTCTCCAATAAATTTTAGCTACCGTGACCTGCATATACGAACCTGGAATTTCTCCCAGCTTCTTGGAACAGGTACTGAACTTCAAGCGTATCTTGTCACCGTGTTTTGTGTAGAAACAGAGTACTGGCCTAACTAAGCTTTTGCTAAATATTGTTTTGATAGGAGGATTTGGGAGTGTGTATAAAGGAAGCTTAGCGGATGGAACTTTGATAGCCGTGAAGAAACTTGACAAGGTCCTACCACATGGAGAGAGGGAATTTATTACTGAAGTGAACATTATAGGCTCTATGCACCACTTGAACTTGGTTCGTTTATGTGGCTACTGCTCCGAGGGATCACACCGGTGAGCTTAAAAAGTTTCTATCTTTAGCTGTAAATCCTTTTAAAGTTTTTTGCTTTCGTTTATGTTCGGCCGATTGGCATGGCCCGAGCACGCTCGAACCGATCTTGGGCCATGGAGATTGGAGTTCAGATCGTTTGGACCGGTCTCCTATGCTCAAGTTAAAACAATCCAAACTTAATCTATTGAATACTACTAGTAAAGATTTAATTCGGTTAATTAAATATTTAAATTTTAGATAAGTCAATTTCAAAGTTAATTTTATTAATATTTTGTTGAGGAATTATTTAGCGTCTTTATATGTTTTTTATTATTAAATAAAAATATGAATATATAACAACTAATGAATTTATCACAATAAACTTAAAAATCATGTAGACAAAGACAAAAAAACTACCTAATTCTTCTAAATATTAGTTTTATATAATTAGTCAATTATTTCTTTGTGACGAAAAAATCATATGTTCAATCACGAAAATAATTTCTTTGTAAAAAATATAAAGAGAAAACTGTATACATCGATAACCTCCTCAGACTCTCACAAAATAAGAAGAATTGTATAGTATATACTTTTCAACTTATCATGCTTTAATTCTTATGACATAATCCTAACTCTACTTTTTTCCATTAAAAATGTTGCATTGGAAGTCTTCTTGTTTACGAGTTCATGAAAAATGGCTCTTTGGACAAGTGGATCTTCCCATCATACAACAGCAGAGATAGACTCCTGGATTGGTCGACTCGCTTCAACATAGCTCTTGCTGCTGCTCAAGGAATTGCGTACTTCCACGAACAGTGCAGGGATCGGATCATACACTGCGACATAAAACCTGAAAACATTCTGTTAGACGAGAATTTCTGTCCAAAAATTTCAGATTTTGGGCTAGCTAAGTTGATGGGAAGAGAACACTCACAAGTGGTCACTATGGTTAGAGGCACCAGAGGCTATTTAGCTCCTGAATGGGTTAGCAACAGGCCTATAACGGTGAAAGCTGATGTTTACAGCTATGGAATGCTTCTTCTGGAGATCATTGGTGGCAGAAGAAACCTCGACATGTCTTTTAACGCTGAAAATTTCTTTTATCCCGGGTGGGCTTTTAAGGTATACACTAAATCTCTTTTATAATTTAAATTTTTAAAAACATTTTGACAAAATATATTTTAATTTTTCATTTTCAAAAAATTTATTTTTCTGGTATTTTATTTAAAAATAATAATATAAATATACAATATAAATGTTATATTTGTACCGATTAAAAAATTACATAGTATATATATATATATATATGATGATTTAAGTAATCTCTTAAATATAAACCGAGCTTTAAGTCAAATTTAATTAATTTGGGTGGAGCATAAGAGTTAAGTTGAATTATCGTATTGGTAATATTTGATTAGTTTTTTTATATTTATATCACATGTATTTTGATTAGTTTTTTTTAATTTAGTGTCAAACTATTTAAAAATTTTAAATTTAGTGATAAATATTTTTAAATTTGTATAAATTAAGATTGTTTTTGCTTATGTATCTTTCAAATATTGCGTTAATGTTTATTTATTAACTTTATTAGCAAAAACGATATTTGATTTAATTTGTACAAAATTTAGAAAGTTAATACTAAATTAATTCTAAAAAGTTACATTTAATTAAAAAAGATCTTAAACCTGTTTATAAAAATATAAGAAAAGCCCGTATGGTTACATTTTTTCACATTTTTAGAGGTCTCAACGTGTGTATGTTAACATAATTAGCCCTTTTTTTTTTTTCAGGAGATGAAAAATGGGACCCCAATCAAAGCTGTGGATAGAAGGCTTGGAGGTACAGTAGTAGAAGAAGAGCTAACACGAGCACTTGAGGTTGCTTTCTGGTGTATTCAAGATGATGTTTTTGTGAGACCATCAATGGGGGAAGTTGTGAAAATGTTAGAAGGATCAGTGGAGATCAACACACCACCAATGCCACAAACTGTTCTTGAGTTGGTTGAGGAAGGATTGGAACATGTGTACAAGGCCATGAAGAGAGAGTTCAATCAGTTCAGCTCCTTCACAACTAGTAGTGTTCAACCATCGTCTCTTGCTGCGTGTAGTAATTCTACAATGTCACCTAGATAGCTTAGCTTGGATGAGGTGGATGAACGTACAAATTTTGATTTAGTTAGTCATTTTTTACATTGTTTTCTCCAACATTCTAATGTTGCCGATAGAATGATATTTTAATTTTTGATTATGTTTGAGTCAAATGACGCTATTTTATTTTTAGCTAACTAATTATTTAATTATATAATAAAATGATGATGTTTTGATAAAATTGAACAAACAATACTATTTTAATAAATTTAATCAAGTTGCTTTTAACTTGTGAAATTTAAGATATAGAACGATCTAAAATTCAATCAATTTTAATTATAATATTTGACTTTAATTTGACACTAAATTAAGTTGATTTAGACACAATCTTTAAATTTGGTTTGAAGCCAATTAACATTAGGTTAAATCCAATATAATTTGAGTCTGAAAATATTATTACAATTAATTCGATTCGAAAAAGTTTGTTTAAGTATGAGTTTCGGATCGAATAAAGTCAAATAAGAATCTTTAAAATAATGTTAATATCGTTATTACGAAAAGTTAACTCATAATTAAACTTGACTCTAAGAATTATGATTAGAAATGATAATAAGTTAGGTCGGTAGTCCAAAACATTAGGTCACACCAAAATAACATTGCTGAAATCAATTCGAAATTTAATTAATTTAGATTTGGTTTGTTAAATTCAAGATTTTCAAATTGGGAAGCTTTATAATGACAGAGTAGTAAATATGATAATACCAAGGCCCCAACTGAAAGGCCGGCAAATGAAAATGCAAAGAGATGATCGTTCCGCGGGATCTGATTGGCCAGAGACAGAGCAGATTCACTGTATCTGAAGCGTCGAAACATCTCAATTCTCAAATAGCCAGAGTCAAACGACGCCGCTTCAGGACTTTAACTAGGAGGGAAATTCAAATTTAAAACGAATTCTCGTTCGCCCACTTCTTATAAATCAGGAAAAGGAGCGAACATGGGTGAGAGAGAGAGAGTCTCTGGTTTAGAGGCTTCATGAGTGTTGTAGAAGCTTTCTAGAGTTAGTTATCAATAGCATAGGAGAGTGATTGCAAGTTGATGGACTACTGGAGCTGATCTTTGTGGTGTAGATTCCTGCGGTTCAGGCGGAGTGATTCGTTGCTTTGCTTCGGTTTTTCAGGCAGTGCATTTCGACGGTTACTGAGACTGTAACCGCTCTTTCGAACTTAGAGTTATCGACGTAGTATCGCATAATCGAGAACTCTAAGTTCAAAAGAGTACTTAAGAACACTGTCTCAGTAACCGTCGACGGAATCGACGAGGGGCGGTAAGGTTGTTGAGTGCTTTGGATTGGCTGTTAATGATTTGCTTCAGCGAGATACAGACTCGACTCCGTGGTTCGGTGAGTTTGGCTCTATCTTTGAGCTTGTTCTTCGCCTTTGTTCGTATATTGTGTGTGAGAAATGTTATTTGTGGATTGCCTTTGTCTTCGTAGGCTCGTAGCAATTCCTTTTTCGAAGAATCCGAGCTTCGAGCCTCAGTTTAGGGTTTACTTTTCCAAGGAACTGTAAGAGGCGTTGCGACTTTCTCTGAGGAATGTTTTCAGTGAGATATCCAATGGTACCGGTTTGATTACAATTCTTAGCATAAGTTGGAAAGTCTTTTTTATTCTAATATATGATTATGCTATGGAATTTGTCTGTGAGACTTCGACTTTTCATCGAGTATGTAAGCCTTTGCCGTTTGATTTCTGAAAGTTTAGATGATGCAATCTTCTTGAATGAAATAAATCTGGTTTGATTGTTCTGTCACACAACACAAGTATACTGGCACGTCTATTCTTTGTGCTTTTGGATGTGTAGTAACATTGTAATAAGAAACAAGGTCATGTTCGTTGATGTCCTCTCATTCCTTTGTACTTGTTTTCCACCCATGGAGAATAACTGCTCAATCATGAAAGCCTATAGGGAGACTTCTTACTTCATTCCCAAATAATTCATGAGAGAATATTGTACATCGTTGTATTTGTGATCTGTTGAAGTTACTGACTGGACTTTGAACTCCATGTTCTTAAACAAACCACACATTCCTGCCTTTTCAAGATGAATTCAGAGAGGAAAACAGTAAACCATCAAGAAAGATATTAACCAACTTAATAATGAATTAGAAGTCCACTTTGTAGTATTCTCTCCCCATCTGACAGACACCAGATAAAAGATTCGATTTAGAGATAGAGAATAATACGGATATCATTGTTTTAGCGGGCACTATGACGCTTGGGGATTTGCATCATTAACTGCATGGAACAAGATGATATAGATACATATGGTATATTCCTGTTTCCTCTCAAATCTTCACATTTGTTTGCAGTCCAATGAATATGTGAGAAAAAGGAATGTACCACCTGCAATTACTTCGATATGCTTCATTGACAAAGCTAGGAAGTATTTAAGCAGTTTCTGCAATTAGTGGAATGTTCCGTATGTTTGGTGTCCTTTTGGTTGAAACACCAGTATCATATTATGTGTTTTTTATTTTTATAATCTTTTTTTTTTTTTCTGATTCTCGGACCTTTATCGTCACTGTGGAAATCCACAATGAGAATTTGAAATGGCTGAACAGCTACATGTTTATTATTTGATGGCTTCCATTAAACAAAAAAAATATATTTGATCAAAATATTGATTTTATCGTGTATAGCATTAATGGTCAATTATGTCCACTAATTGTTTATTACGTAAACTTTTCCTTTAAAAATAATTTTGTTGATCATTTTTGGTTTAAATGTTAAAAGATGTAGCTTTACCTATTGCATATTTGCGTTCATTTAGAGGATAAAAAGAAAGCCTATTGATCAACTGTTACGGTTTTGTGCACTTATATTGTGCGTTTAAATATGTTTACATCTTAATTATCAGAATACACGTCAGCCGGTCCACAAATTACAAATTACTGTGTAGTCAGATTATGGTATAAGCTCGATCCGTTCTGGGCCTGATTAAGACTAGTATTTTTAGTTTGAGTTCCGGTAGAAATGTAATTTTCATCATGATTTCGATGAAGACGTGGCGTTGTTTGTGAATTATCCCGTTTACTTTGCTTCAATATTTATCGGCAATAGGATAACTTTACTGCTTTGCAATTTCAGATTTTCGAGAGTTTGCAAAACTAAGCTCATGTCCTTGGATCAAGGAGCTGCCACAGGTACTTTCCCAGTTCTTCAACTATTTAGCTACTTTCCATTTTCGATTCTCTAAAAAGACTAACAAGGCAAGTGGACAACATTTAACTGACCCGTCACCAAGACGCCTTTTGTTCACATCATGATTCCCATTTCATTCGAAATCTGGATAAGCGGTACTCATTACGGGATGGAGTTTATAGGCCGAGTTCTAAGTTCTAACTTCTAAGTTGACACCCGAATCTAAAAACTTTTTTTGTCTGAAAAAATTATGATTTGAGATCAACTCGTTGACAACCTTATTTCTCATTCTTTAAAATATGTAAATGAAACTAGGCATGAGTTACATACCCAGTTTTGCTAAAGCCCGTTGATGATGAACAAACATGGACTAAGGTTATCATCTCACACCCAACCCGGCCCAAACTTATAGAAAGCTTAGAAATTTCTTGAACGTGCTTAACCTTTATAAAAATTAGCTTAGCGGCTTTAGGCCGGAGATAGAGATGAGGCAGGGTTGGGCCTAAAAATTTGCCTTGTACAGCGTCTCGTCCAAATACTTTCAAGCCTTCACAATGTCCAGATTTATGAAACGGACAATCATGGTCGAATCGTATCTTTGAGCAATAGTAATCTAGTTTAATATAAAGGCATTTGGGCCTGGATTAATGAATCGAAATGTTTGGGAGGTTAATGGTTAAAATATTTTTTAAAGTTTTGAGTTTTAAGGGCTGGATTAATGAATCGAAATGTTTGGCAGGTTGATGGTTAAAATATTTGTTAAAGTTTGAGTCTTAAACTGTTAGAATTGTATCGTGATAGGTCTACTATATACGGTTTATAATATAGATCGATTCGGATTTTTAAAAAAAAAACTGATTAAAATTAGTTTGATATTCCCGAGTTGGCAACTACTAGTAAGGCCCTCTTTAAAATATTTCCATTTCTTAAATTACCCGAGAATTTGAGTTTAATCTTCCTTATAAATGAGTCAAGAAAAAGCCCAACAGAACTTTTGGTTAGTGAAGAGTAATTGCCACGATGCCCTTATTTCCACACTGAACAAACCATGACAAGTTTTAAGTGTTTAAACATTTCTATACTTTTAAATTTTGATAAAGTGTCGTATTAAATAGTTGATATTGAATTGAATTGTGATATGTCTTAATCATCATATAATCATTCGACTTTATTGATATTTTTCGACTTATGTTCATTACTTAAATTTTGCTTGGTGAATAGTAATTTCATTTCCAGGTTGAGCAACCAATAATGACAAAGTTTTAGGAATTTATACAACTCTATACGTTTGCACTTAAACAGTGTTTTTAACTGGCTTCCTAAAAGTATATACAGTAAATCAACATTAATACAAACCATCAATGAGATTTGTCTCTTAAAACAAAATACAAACTCTAGCTCAATTGTAGCACTTCTTATAATTACTTTAGTCTTGTGTTTGTAATCTTGTAGCAGTCTTTAGTATGCCTCAATCCATTAGTTGGTGCTGCTATCTCTTTTCTTTTCCTCAAGCAACATAGGCGTCCATAAGTAATTCTCATGAACCTTGATCGCTTTACTCGGCTTGTCTGCACAAGTCCAAAGTAGATAAAAAAACTTCATTGTTAATGGAACTTATGTGGTTTACTTGGTTTCAAAGATGTTCCATTGTCACACTGACGTATTCGTACTTCGATAAATTCCGAAATACATGGTTTCAAGCGAGTTTTCTAAAACTTGAAAATGTTGACTAGTTTTCTAAAACTTGAAAATGTTGACTCAAAGTGTAGTGCTAACAACAAAGTATCATGAGATACTACCCTAC
>JANIPM010000007.1:215695-234172 GCA_027478405.1 Erythroxylum cassinoides
CAATTATTACCTACAGCCGCTTCTCTGATGACTTGCTCTATCGATAAATTTCGTCATAAAATTAGCTTACTAACAAAAAATCTACACTTTCTGTTGGTAATGTTCGTCGCTAAACCCTATTTTTCTTGTAGTGTTCTAGTCATCACCATCCTACAAAAAAAAGTAGATTAGAATTGTAAAACAAGCTAATGTATCTAAAAGATGAAATGTTAATTACTTTATTATGACCTTAATTTAATCAAGACAAATAATATAGTCCAAAAGTTAAAGAAAACAATGATTAAGTTCTTTTTATGAACAAATTCAGAAGGCATGAACGTAAGCAATCAATCTCAATAAAAAATGATGCACAACACTAGTGAATTACGGAAATTTGTTACCTAAAAATACTTTACCTATTGCTAGAAAAATGCATTATGCACACCTGATGTGATTCCCTTAGTCGCGAAAAAACACTAGAAAAAGAGTATCAAGCTGCACAAGACGAGGATCATCTAGACCAAATGCTCCCACTAAAGTATCAATGATCACCTCTCCACCTTTGTATACACAAACCTTATGACAACAAAATGTTAGTCTTCTTTATCCAAAAGAACAGGAACAAAAGTAACTTTAAATCAGGGGGGAAAAGATTACGGACCTAAATACCAAGTTCTTCATCGTCATTTTCTAACTCAAGTTAAAGTTGCCTAAGTCTCTCCTCCACCTCATAATACAAACCTAAACATCAAATTGTCAACTAGTTGCCCCTGTTCCAGTTCAACAAAGACAAATACTTTACTCTATGCTACTCTTTTCCCAGGAAGAATCTATCATCAATCTTCCACATCAAATGCGCAAAAAGTGACTTGGCTAAAAACTAATTTCCACTTAAGAGGGACACTCAGTCCATTAGCAGCTAAAACCTTTAATCTTGAATACAAATTTTCCCTTTTCGAATACAAAAGAAATCTAAAAAACGTAGGGCAAACTCAACAGGATGTATCTTTAGTTTGTAATTTTAGAACTAGCTTTCAATGTACAATCATTTCTCAAACTTGGTTTAGTATTATCTCTTTCTCATCCCACTTCATGCACAAACAAGATAGAAGTTCTAATAAATGATTTTGTAATTTAGATCAATTTTGCTTCCTAACTTTATTCACTTTCACGTGTTAATTGCAACAATGACAATTGATACAATATATAAAAATTTAAACTGAATCGATGTTTTGATCATAAGGGCAAACAAAAAAGTTTGACAAAAGATTTTTAACTAATTCAATATTCAATGATGAAATGAAAAGCACTTAAAAGGAATGTCAAAACAACATCTGAAAGGATCTTGTAAACACTTACATTACTGAAATTTTAATTTAAAAAAGGTCATGGTTTAGCATGAGAACATACACACAAACTTAGACATCAAGGAAGAAACTTTAAATGCAGACTGAGAAAAGGTAATCTCTCTTAGAGATGGTCTATCTAGGCAGGGATGAGAGTTATTTCTCAAACTACCAATCTTTGTATTTTTGCATGAACTAAGTTTATTTTTTTGAATTCCTATAGAATGGTCAAGGGCTTTTATCATTGCTTTGACAAGATCCCAAATCAGTACAAACTGAATTAGGAATATCACATTCTATCAATAATCACAATAGCTATAGAGGGTTGTAAAGTGTGCTTTAACAAGATCCCAAATCAGTACAAACTGAATTAGGAATATCACATTCTATCAATAATGACAATAGTTATAGAGGGTTGTAAACTGAAGAGCATTGTGGTCTTAGATTAGAAAAGGATATGCCTTGTATAAGCTAAAGACACTTCACCAATATTATACAAAGGCGTAGGCATACACCTTATAAAGCATCCATAACCACCACTAATCAACTAAACCAAAGGCAACCTTTAAATTTTCATTTAGCAGAAAGTTGACTCCTTCAATTGCATGCTGCACAAAATTAAGTAACATGTGCGTATAAAAAATACAAGTGCGATGCAACTATAACCATCTATGGATAGGATTCAACCTTAGAGCATTAGAAAAAAAAAACATAAATTTATTCACTTTTTCCAGCTAAAACTGCAAAATTAGTAAAAGTGTAGAATAATCAATCTAGCATGAACGAGCCAAGCACAGATAGGAAAGAGGGATTATCAAAGAAAATCAATTATATAAATTTCAGTTGAACAATCTTAAAGCAAAATATGCTAATGGAAACAAACAAGCAAAAATAGAAACCCTTCTTTGATCTCCAAATGGCAATGACCACACCAATTAGCTTAACTCGCATGCTTGAAAAAATAGAAAATTGCAAATTCATACATAGAAAAAAAACCCATAATATACGAGAGTAACTGATCTAATGTCAGAGAGTAAGTTAAGAGAAAGAAGTGAATGAGGAGGGAAAGAGACAAAGGAGCCAATTGAGGCTACAATACCCTATTTAAGGAAAGCCAACAAGATAGACAAGCATTAGAAAACCAAAAACATTAGAAAACTAAGGCTTTTGAGTTACTCAAATCCCTAATGCAGCTATAAAAACTCCAAACAGTAATCAATTAGGCGTTAGATTCAACGTTTACACAGAGAGATTTGACATAATTACAAATTGAAATCTTCCAATTCTAGAAGCTATCAATCCATAAGAATCCAAATCTATATTCAAGATCAAAATCATAAGAAGAGAAAGGAGCAAAAGTTTTATGAAGGAATGGTTGGTGACGCCCAAAGGAGAACCAATAGATGTACCAGATTGACCGACTCTTGGATACAAAGATTGATCGTACATCAAGTGACTTGATGGCGTTCAAGGCGACGGAGTGGGCTATGACGGGATTTGTGTGTCATATGATGAGCTCGTTCAGTTTCAAAAATTGTACCTCATTGTTAACGAGATGAAAGCCAAATTAGGAGACATGAAGAATATGGAAGAAGGATTAACCAAAAGTCTCAAAGTTGTGGAAAAATCTCGAAGTTGTGGATGTAAAGTATTAAAATGATGCAACAACATTTAAATTTTTGTTGCTTTTTTTAACATATGGCAACAATTTATTCTTATTTTTATATGTTAATATTATTAAAGGATACGTTTTATATAGTGTTGCATTATATATATTAGTTTGAAGCAACATATTTTAAAATGTTATAAATATAGTGTTGCCTAAATTACTTTTTGTTGTAATGATCTTATCTCTTTTAATATTTTAATGATATTTGTCACATTTAATTTGTCTTTTATCATTATACTATAAAATATTTTAGATCCTATATAGCATAAAATATGAAAAATTTTCAATATTGTTTAATGTTCATAGAAGATACCGGTGATTTTCTAGTTGTAAATACCAGGAGCAATAAATTTTAAGAAGCTTAACTCATTCATATATGCTAAAAGCATGGATGAGATATATTAAAACTTAGTTAATGTATTAATAAGAATTGGAATTCTCCGATTGATAAAACATTCCTAATATCATGAACTTATTTGTTCATGTTTATCTTTTTCCAGGCTTGTAAGATTATGCCGTTAACGTGAAGTAATAATTTCCAAAAATATGATGGTGTTTTTGGTTATTGTGGAAAGGGAATTAATTTGATGACCATCACATAGACATTCATAAATCCGAATCGGCGTCATGACCGAGCCTTCGTAGGCATTTAGGACTTCTACTATACTATCTACAGTCTGGAGCTAGCTTGGATGAGTTGTTCCATGCACTATGATGATCGTAGGTCCCAAGTAAAACTTAAATGGAACGAGCTCCAGAAGTACCTGAATTTTGTTTTAATATTTGCATATTTCATTTATTCACTAAAAGATTTTAAATAAAAAGCAGACGTAACAACTTATAATTCTCGCAACACATTCTTAAGAGTTAGGACTAAACAACTATTTGAAAATAGTAACAAACATAATAATAAATCATCAAAATTAAACTACTACACTACTGACTAGACCTATTTAAAAGCAAGCACATTGACACCTTTAGCACGCATACTAACATGTTCCTTTGATCGAATCCAAGTCTGTTCTTCCAACTCTTTAAATATAATATTAATATTACATGCAACGACAGGCTTAGTTAATAATATGGATACATAGCAACCAAAGGCTTGGTTAATAATTAATGTGAACTGTATTAGAAATATTTGGAATTTAACTTTGAAATTATTGTAGACTTCTTAATCTCAACAGTGCAAACACTAATAATTATTAATAATGAAGGGACGATAATGATTATGGCCGTCCCATTGTACAGTTAGCATATATAGCATACGCGAGAATCCTTAAGATTGACTCCAAAAGAAAAGCCAAACAATTGGTCAATCCAAAATGATACTTTGTAATTTACAAGCAAATATGATTAGCATTGTTGTTGGGGTGGCGGTGAAATCAACGTAGATGGAGTGGCTTCTAAGACAAGATAAATCAATTAAAAGACTGGAAAAGGGGTCAGACCAAGCCTTTTGTTTCCTTTATCTTTTCTTTCCCCTTGTCAGTTAAGCTGATAAACCTCGTCCTTCCTCTTCTCATCAGTAGTACTGCCAATAATGTCACAGTAAGTGTTGTTTTTGCTTTCACATCAACAGTTTTGTCGTTGGCTTGCAGCAAGCAATGGCAGCTATCCGGTTGCTCTATCTTCTGGCTTTCTTCAACCTAGGAATTGAAGTCACTTTCTGCTTTACGGACCCTCGTGATGGTAAGCAATGCACCTTATTCGTTTCTTGATCTTAATTAATTCACGCTCTTCAACGTGATCAAAGAAGGCTTGAAGGAATTCTTGCAGCTGCAGCGCTCCAATCCCTGAAGGATATTTGGGAAAATACTCCACCAAGCTGGCACCACTCTGGCGATCCGTGTGGAGAAACATGGGAAGGTGTGACATGTAACAATTCGAGAGTGACTGCACTGTGAGTGAGCATTCTCTATATCCAGATTGGATTATTGCTTATTATTTTCTGTTCTTTTAACTAATTTTTTAGATTAGAATCATAGAGATAAGGAATTCTACATGAGGATAACTTAATGTATGTGAGCTAGTCTCTCACATCTAACTCCAAATTGCAATAATAGTATCAGCTAATTTGAGAATATAGTAAAACAATAATGTTTCGATAAATTTGTAATAGAAATAGTCGTGTTATTATATTAACATTTTTGTTTTTCTAATAAGAAAAAATAAATGTTATTTATAGTATGAGCACTGGTTTTTTTATTTTTAATTAAACGAAAAAAATTATATCGAGTGTCCGTCACGCATTTATTTATACAGGGGGCTATCAACTTTGGGCCTCAAAGGCAAGCTAAGTGGTGACATCGGGGGCTTGACGGAATTGAGATCTTTGTGAGTTTATTATTATTATTTATGTTTTATTTAGCGGAAACCCTGATAACAACTTTGCAATGTCAATATGAAAACCTCATTTATTGAGTTTATGTTGTAGGGACTTGTCACATAACCCAGAGCTCACAGGTTCCCTCACTCCACGGTTGGGTGATTTGAAAAAGTTGAATACTCTGTAAGATATCCAATCCAATCATAATAATAATTAGTTTCCAGTTGTTTTCTTTTCCATGTTCAACAAATTCTTTTAATTTATGGTGTTCAGTATATTAGAGGATTGTGGATTCACTGGTAATATTCCTGATGAGCTGGGCAACCTTACAGAGTTATCCTTCCTGTAAGAATTTAGTAAGCATCATGTAAGTAATAATACATACCATAGTATTAGTAATTATTATTTGTTGGGTAGGGCTCTCAACTCAAACAACTTAACCGGCGGAATCCCACCCTCTTTGGGCAAACTCACAAAACTCTACTGGCTGGACCTAGCTGATAATCAATTGACAGGGCCTCTTCCAATCTCCACGTCCAAAAGTACCCCGGGATTGGACTTCCTTCTTAATTGTAAGCACTTGTGAGTATAATTTACCAATCCCAGCTCTAGTAATTAATTCAGAATGAATAATAATTACAGTGAAATTACTAAAAGAAATTATATGACCGTGCCGTTCGTACGTGCGTGCAGCCATTTCAATAAAAACCAACTTTCAGGTCCAATTCCCCCAAAACTTTTCAGCAGTCGCATGGTTTTGATTCACGTGTAAGTTGCCTAATTTTCTGCTATTTTCAGTTTCAAAATGATTTGATATTGATTTGTGATTATTATTGTTAACAGGTTATTCGACGGAAATGAATTTAGGGGAAGCATCCCATCTACGTTGGGACAAGTTCAGACACTTGAGGTTCTGTGAGTAAAAAGCGGCAACCATTGTGATTTAGGCTTATTTTATTTTCAAGTAGTCAGGCCTATGGGATAGAGATTATTATTCTGACTGCCAAGTCTGATTTGGTGCACAGTCGACTTGATAGAAATGGCCTGACTGGAAACGTTCCGTCGAGTTTTGACAACCTCGTGAACATGGTCACATTGTGGGTGCATCCATTCTCTATATCCATATTTTATATTCATTCGGAGTCATACAACAAGTGTTTGTTATACTTTTTCTCTGCCTTTTCAGGAATTTAGCACACAACAAACTGGAAGGCCCGTTGCCAAACTTTACTCGCTTGAATAGCCTCAATTATGTGTAAGTCCATCACCTGGAAAGTCTCATACATGAATATATTTTTTCAACTTCGTTTATAAATGTTGTATTGAGCAGGGACCTTAGCAACAACTCTTTCTCCCCGTCTATTGCTCCTGTTTGGCTCTCAACCTTACCATCGCTCATTGCTTTGTAAGTCTCGTCCGACTCTCACACCTGAGATCTTAATTCTGTAATGTCTTATGCTCTACTTGTCCCATCCATTCCAGGGTTGTAGAATATGGACCACTTCAAGGTTCTTTGCCATCAAAAATTTTCAGCTTTCCACGACTAGAAACAGTGTCAGTTTTTACTTTTCTTTTTATTGAATATCAACTTTTTGATAGTCTACAGGGTTGTAGTGACATTGAAGCGAGTGTTTTTCCAGGTTATTGAGGAACAATGCATTGAGCGGTACGTTGAATATGAATGACAGTGTTGGTCCTAAACTTCAACTAGTTGATCTGCAGAACAACCAGATTTCCTCTGTAAATCTAACTGCCGAGTACACCAATACATTAATGTGAGAAATCAATTCTAAAGGCGTCAATGTATTTCACACTTACCTTCTTCATTCTTAATTTTGAATATGATTCATCAGACTTGTAGGAAATCCTGTGTGCACTGCCCTCTCAAATACCAATTACTGCCTTCAGGAGCAGTCTACGAGGCCTTATTCCACTAACCTAGCAAATTGTGGTAGCAAAACATGTTCCCTAGACCAGAAGCTTAGCCCTCAAAGTTGCGAATGTGCCTATCCGTTAGAAGGCACGTTTTACTTCAGAGGAATCTCTTTCAAAGATGTGTCCAATGTTAATAGATTTCATGCCTTGGAGATGAGTATTTGGGTAGCATTACGCCTACCTCCTGGTTCAGTTTTTCTTTCCAGCCCTATTTTCAACGTGGATGACTACCTTCAGGTGCAGGTTTCACTCTTTCCTGCCACTGGAATATACTTTAATAGGTCTGAAGTTCAAAGAATTGGGTTTGAACTCAGCAATCAAACCTACAAGCCTCCTCCAGAATTTGGTCCTTACTATTTTACTGCATCTCCTTACCCTTTCCCAGGTAGGATAAACATTTGATTTCTTTTCCTTTGCTGGTGTTTTAACTGCATTTCACCAAAAAGTGTTTGTACATGTTTTAGCCGCACACGGGGCTCCTGGTCTGACCACTGGTTTAGTTCTGGGGATAGGAATTGGCTGCGCTATTTTAGTTTTGAGCCTTGTTGGAGTAGCGATGTATGCTATTCGCCAAAAGAAACGTGCCGAAAAAGCCATCGGATTAAGTAAACCATTCGGTAATCAAATCTATACATGAGATCCCTTTTGAAAACTTTTCGCTTAGCTTATTAATACATATGTTATTCACACCAGCATCTTGGGCGTCAAGTGGAAAAGACAGCGGCACTGCGCCACAATTAAAGGGCGCAAGATGGTTTTCTTATGATGAACTTAAAAAGTGCACCTCAAACTTCTATGAGAACAATGAGATAGGTTCAGGAGGATATGGCAAGGTGAAACTCCTGGATTTTCTGATCAGGCTTTTCCAAGTTGATTCATGATATTCCTGATGATTCCGTCTCATCTTCAGGTCTATAGAGGAATTCTTTCTGATGGCCAAACGGTGGCAATCAAAAGGGCTCAGCAAGGATCAATGCAGGGTGGACTTGAGTTCAAGACTGAAATTGAGCTGCTATCACGAGTTCATCATAAGAATCTTGTTAGCCTTGTGGGTTTTTGTTTTGAACAAGGAGAGCAGATGCTGGTATACGAATATATGCCCAATGGAACACTAAGAGAAAGCTTGTCAGGTATCTTCTTAGCCAATGCATTAATTAAATATGTTGTGTTTGACCTACCTGTACGTGTGTATGCATTTTACAATCTGTTATTCTTGGTAATATAGAGGAAGTAAAGTTCCATTGTCCGGACAGAAGATAAAAGAAAACGGATGCTTTTGCCAACTTTATAATAAAAGTCTCTGGTGCAGGGAAGTCCGGCATTCAGCTTGACTGGAAAAGGAGACTCCGGATTGCTCTTGGCTCAGCGAGGGGACTAGCTTACTTACATGAGCTCGCAAACCCTCCTATAATTCACAGAGATGTCAAGTCCACTAACATCCTGTTGGATGAGAATTTAACGGCCAAAGTTGCAGATTTTGGTTTGTCTAAATTGGTATCAGACGGTACAAAAGGGCATGTTTCAACACAAGTCAAGGGAACCCTGGTGAGTATCTCCAACAATTCTCATAAGGAAATTTGTAACATTTAATGGCTTGGCTAACGTGATGACGGTGGTCATTGGCAGGGTTATTTGGATCCAGAATACTACATGACACAACAATTAACCGAGAAGAGCGATGTGTACAGTTTTGGCGTTGTAATGTTAGAACTGATAACAGCTAAGCAGCCCATTCAAAAGGGGAAGTACATTGTCCGCGAGGTGCGCATGGCTTTGGATAAGAATGATGAAGAGCACTATGGTCTAAGGGAAATCATGGATGCGGTGATTAGAAACAAGGGAAATCTGGTAGGATTTAGGACGTTTGTGGATTTGGCCATTCAATGTGTTGAGGAATCAGCCGCAGACCGTCCAACCATGAGTGAGGTTGTCAAGGCAATAGAAATTATACTGCAGAACGATGGTATTAATACAAATTCAACATCTGCATCCTCTTCTGCAACAGATTTTGGATCTTCCAGAGGTGCCCTTAGACATCCATATGAAGATTTACCTAAAAAGTATGTTAACCAAAATGATGCATTTGATTACAGTGGCGGCTATACCCTTCCAGCAAAAGTGGAACCAAAATAGACACTTCGCTTAACCATTCTCTTGTCTGATTGTCCTTTTTATGTAACAGTTTAAACTGGAAGCATATTATTTGTCAAATTTTAAATATTGCTCAACATTTCTAAACTACAATAGCCACATTCTCAATTGTAATATATAGAACTTTTTACTCGAAATACAGTACATGCGTGTATGGTATATAAGGTAAGTTATGTTAAAATCCAAATTTCAGTACAAACCTTACTACTCAAATGATCAATTTTTTAACAATTAAAATTATAAACTTTTAATTTGTCTAAAAAGGGACACAATCAATTTCCATGTCTATCATTCTACTAATGTAAAACATTAACAATCGTAATTTTAAAATTTTAAAAATTATCTGAAGAAAAGAAGCTTATATTTTACAAATTTTATTAATAGAACTATTTCTTTTTCTTAATCTTTTTCCTCTTTTTTTATGCTTTCAATTTGTCATGACTCATAAGTAAAAATGAAAAAAGACCTAAATGAGGGTAAAATTCCTATATCTTCTTAAATCTTGTTTAGTTCTATTATAGTTTTGCTCGAACGTGATTTATATTTTTGTTGTTTATTTATTTATTTATTATTATTATTATTATATTTCCCATAGTAGATTCTATTATATATGGTTTATTCCTGTTTGCGGGCATGTTTGATGGTCCAAAATTTTGGATACAATCTTAGATTCTTCGTGTTTATTTTTTTATTTTTAGTTTTTTAATATGCTTCAATTTATTTATAAGAATGATTCATAGTTTTAAGTTTGGAAAAAGATAAAATCTCATACTCATTTTATGTTTTTATTATTATAGTTTTTGCTTCCTTAGTATTTGGGACCTTCGACTTAGCCTGTGACTTTCTAAGCCATCTAATATATAAAGTCCATTTTGTTATTTTATAACTAAATATGCACACTAGATTTCAGTTCATTCTATATAAATACTTATGTTTAATCTTGTAGATAATAGTTTCAACTTGTTTAATATCAAAACATATTAAAGTTTTTTAGTTTTTACGTGGATAAAGGCCTAGTAGGTGACCGTATGCCCTAGTCTACCTAAATACAAATCTAATTTAGCAACTCCAATCATTAGGTCACCACATGCTTAATCATATACAATTTGCTTGGGCTCGTCTACTTGAGGCTCATTTCGCAAATTAGGTTTTGATAGCTTATTTTTTCACTTACGTTTAATTTTGTAATTTAGGACTAATACAATATTTTAGGCTAATTTATTTATATATAAATTATAGGCTCATAGGTTGAACATAACAATTTCAAAGATTACCTTATATACTAAATCCTAAAAATGACAATGCAAATTTAATAAAAGAATTAAAGGAGAAAAGTACATATAAAAATGCTATAAACTAAAAGGAATGTAAGGAAGAAATGAAATACAAAATTAAGCAAAGAGCTAGTATTAGACATAGTATTTGGTATATAAATTAAGAGATGACAAATTAAAAAGCTATTAAATTTCAAAGTTTACATTAAATTATAGGTTAGATCATAATGTTTAAGAGTATTATAAAATAACTTTAATGTTTGAATTTATCTTATTAGATATATAAAAGTTCCCTTGTTGTTCTTCTCTTCTTCTTCATCAATAGTAACCTACTCACTTTTAGCTTCCTTTCCTTGATATTAGTTAGCCTCAAGGTGGTTACCTTCTCAGATTCTTGAAAATTAGGTATTATGTTGGTAGTACTGATCGTTGGGGTCAATCACTAGTTAACCAATATGGTTTTTTATATTGCAGATTTACATCTTCTAATTTTAATTTGGAGCCTTGGTTATGGCTATAAAATTCATTATAATTCCTCTAAGTTTAGTTTCTTCTCATTTTATTATTATTGATTGAGTTCCTTGCCTACTCTACAAGAAGTTCGATTGATCTTACCACATTTTGGGTTGTAGTTATTGCTATAGGGGTAAGCTTGAAGTTGTTAGTAATTCCCCTAATAATCAGTTTGTTCAATCATCCTAAAATAGGATTTGCAATCTTACATTCATTACTACTATGCTCCTCCTTAAACCAATCACAACGTAATTCTTGTGCAAGTTATACTAATAATCTCAAGTTATTAATTTTCCTCATAAACACCTCCAATTGAGTTTCCAGTGTAGTCAAAGCATCCTCATTGTGTATAATTATTGTGTTTATTGTCCTTCCCCTACTCAATTACCATTGATAATTGTTCTTTGCCATCTCTTCAAGCAATTCTAAGTTGAATTCTAGATTTTTGCAACACAAGACTCACCTAGTTGTTACGTGAACCATCTACTTTGTAGATAAATCCAGACCATTATAGAATGTCTAAAATTAAAATTTTATTTAAAAAAGGCTTGGAAATTTGACTAACCAATAGTCAACAATCATGACCTAAGTTGACCAGGTTTAAGTCAAGCTTGGACTTTTTAAAAATTTTGGACTTTGACTAAGCTTAATATCAAGCTCCATGACTCAAACTCCAAACTTGTCAAATACACAAAATAACATTGTGTAAACAAAACCTAGGTTTTCTATGCTTTATTTATTGTTTGGTTTGTTATCCATTTAAGCTCCCCTGCCACCAGCCTCTGTTTCAACCCTCAACTTCTCTCTCAAACTCTCAATCTATCTATTTGAATTTTCATTTTGTGACTTACCTCCTCAAGTATCTTGATTTTTGACATCCAGTTTGTTTTACCTTTTATCTTTTCTGGGATGATTCTATGACTGATTCCAGATACATTTTTTGCATTGTTGATACTTTTCTTTATAGTTCTTCTTCATTCTGGGTTAATCATCTTTATGATAAAGTAGACTATTTTAAGGAAATATTGAGTTTTAGGTCCAAATATGTTGAGTTCTTTTAAGGTTTTTATCATGATGTCGTAATGGGACATCAATGGTGGTTTTTGATATTTTGAGAAGGAAATTTTGGATTAGCAATTCACTCAACTCATAAATACATTTTCGTTTCTTATGTTTTGGCTTGAGAATTTGCTTAATAGGTTAATCTTTTACATTTTTAGAGAACCTCTGAATGTGGCTTCCAAGTAAGTGGATTCTCGTGTCCAGTAATTTAAGAGTAGTAGCTCTAAGTACAAGTTGAAAATGACCTTGAAGATGACATGGACTTAGGTTTTTTTGGGCAAGCTAGTCTGATCGAGCTTTAGGTCGCTTAGAACCTAATCAATTTCAGATTGTTCAAGCCTATCCTGATCTAATTGGACTTTAAACTGCTTGAGGCTTAATCAAACGCAAGCTTTGGCCAAGCAACTTGAGCTTAATTGGGCTTTAAATTGGGTTCAAACCTAGAAGATTGTTTTCATAGGTTCAAGTTTAGCCTCACTGGTTAACATCCCTAATCTAGATAACTCCTTAACATATCCATATATCTATTCCAGTTTCTTAAAGTGTTTTGTTGTCACACTGTTAATAGGAAGAAATATCATTTATAAGCTTGTATAGCCCAATGTGGGTTTATGTGCTCACTCTATATCAATAAGTTGGTCAAACTTGTAACCAACACAACACCAAGCATAAAACCAAAAGATTAAAAATTAAGAAAGAAAATACTATATAAAAACAAATACCAATATATAAGTAAGAAAACAAAGTGACTAGAGTAACAGTCATTGAGTTTTCTAAACATAAATTGCTTCTTCAAAAATAAGGCTAAAAACTTGATATGTGTTTTCTCTACTTAAGTTTTCCTTATTACTATTCTATTGCCTATAACTAAAGCAACTTTAATTATCATTAGTAAGTAATACAATGGTAATTAAGGATCCATCCCTCAAAGAAGCTATACGAGTTTAGAAAAATATAAAACTAGTAGCTAGTCAATTAAATACAAGAAACAAGTTTTTTAGGATTAAAAATTAAATTTAAAACTACACAAAGTAAACCACCACTAGAGATAGAATGACTTAATATATTTAGAATAAATTTGTCATTTGGATCGATAGAATTTTTTAGACATTTAAACTAAACTCTCTTTAAACTGCAACCATTTACTCTCTAGTTGGTTAACACGGATCTATACCAATATAACACCCCTTTAAATGCTTAAGATACATAAAATTATATAAAAGGTTTCACCTTAACCCTAAGGAGATTACGCACATCAATCTTTAACATCCCATTTAACCCCCTTTACCTAATTCATAGTCCACTCATAAGCAAGCTCTCTCGAGGCATCTGTTGTGAATTTAATGCATATCTAAATGTTAACATTAATAAATTCACTTTAAGAGAAATCAAAGATAATTTGCATAAAAATCTCATATAATAAATAAAAATGAATAAATTCATACAAAGATAAATACTAGGGGTCTCTCCTATCTAGACATATAAAATAATTAACCATCAATGTTGTTTAAACTAAGAAACACCATAAAGAAACAAAGAAAATAAAAATAAAAAGAACTCTAGAGTTGATCTCAATGTTTTGATTGATAATCTTAAGTCATTGGGATGATTTTTATCTTCTTTTCTTATAAAGACGACTACTTCATTGCTTCTATATGTTTTTTGTCTTTCCCTTGGCTATTAACCCTAAGTTTATAATTAAAGAATAAGAACAATCTCCTTTAAATTAGATTTTCTCATGTCTATTTATAATTTTTCATGTTTAGAAACTCATTCTAGGATATGATTATATCCTAGACAGTGGATCACTCAAAAACTCACAAAACTCGAAATAAAAAAATTGTATATCACACTTTTAGCTTTCCATATATGCTTGAATCATCTTAATCAATGTCTATAAGATAAATTTATGATCAGTTTACAAAGCACTGTTTAAGTTGTACTATAAATTTGTATTGAGGGAACACAAACTCTAACATTCCCTTTTCCCTAGGCTGTAAATCTCTTTGTTTCTTTTTGTTACAAGCATAAAGTATGAGGCACGACCATGTATTAGAATGTGTCACTCTTTGGATTTTCTCAATGCCACACGATTTATTTAGGCCGAGTTTTAATTCAGGTTTTCTTCTACTTCTAATCATTAAAGAATATAGCCTGACACACAGTTATGAGTCACTTTATATTCTTTTAACAATTATGTTTTCTTTATTTTTTTCACTTAAAATCTTCTCCAATTATTGATAAAGCTCTTCCTAAAGCAATTTCAACAATAATTACCTAAAACATAAAAAATAAGTCAATCCAAGTAATTTATTTAGAAAATATATCAAAACATTAAGTGAAATACAAATATTTTATGCTCATTAGCTACCTAAGCTCTTTCATCACTTATTGGTGCTCTTTCATCACTTATTGGTTTTCCTTAATAAAATTGCTCTTTTGGTTCATCACTATCATTTCTTCAATTTTTTGCTTCATTCCATCATTTCTTTGTTTCATTCCATCATTTCATTGTTTCATTCCATCATTTATTGTAACATTCCATCACCGATGGGAAGGTTATATTGGTAAATTGGGTCGAGCTAGTGGATTAAATTGCACATTTTGATTTGTTCATTCATTGGCCTCTAATTTTAGAGGAATGAGACATTTTGCACATGCACTTATATGTACATGCATTCATGACAATTCCCGGCATTTATGTGTGAATATGATTTATTATGTGAATTCTGAGATAATTGTGTTATGATCGAAAATGTTTTCGAATTAAAGCGGGCCCAAATCGTTTACTGAATTCAGCGCATACAATTATTTCAAAAATAAAAATGTCATATTGAGTTTTTGGACTGTAATTGAGTACTCTAGCATACCACTCTCGTGAGGCACGGGCTTGGATATCACCATCGATGTCGAGTTTGGGTCTTGCGGGAGTGGGATGCTACAGTTGTGGTATCAGAGCCTAGAAGTACTATCTTATATGGGCCGTTTTAGAATTATGGGTCAAGTTACATGCATTTAAGTCATGTCATGGCAGAAAGTGGCAACTGATCCCCAGTCTAGTATATGAGTTACATGCATGAGCATGTATCAATTGTTTAAACGGTTAGAAATAGTGAGGAAAATGATGATATGTTAGAATATGATAAATGGAAGTTTTTGATAGCATGGAATAAGAAAAAGTGTATGGTTCGATCTAACAAATGAAGATTTAGTGTATTGGTATTGGTGAATGTATTGTGAAATACATCATCAGTGTTATACCAGGGTATATCCCTAAATGTGAGATAGATATGAAGTTGTAGTGGTGGATTGATAGAGGAAAATAGAGATATGTTAGAAATGGCAAGATTTCAAGTGTATAAAGTGGATGAAAATAAAATATTCTATGATCTAGAGAGGTTGCAATTGGGTTTGATTACCGTGGTAAGAGTTTATGAGTAAGGGTTTATGACTTAAAGTCAGAATATGTTAGTAGGAAATCAAGAATGATACATCTATGATTTTGACTTAATTGTGAACATACATGGGTTTGATGAATTAGTTGTCAAGGTTCGGTTGATTTGCCTATGTGAACGCACATCTGATAATGGGAGCACCATGGCAAGTGAAAATATTCAGCTTATATGTATCATATGTGTGGAGATGATATCGGAAGCAATCGGTGAGTTAGTGGATAATTGTTAGTCATAGTTCTTATAGTTTAAAGTTCAATATGAGTTGGAATAAGAAGTGAAAGTGCTTATAGTGATCAATTGGGAACCTGATCATGGCATAATCCTCACGATCGAGGACAGGTGCAAAAAGGGAAGAGTTGTCAAAAATCGAATGCAATCGAGGTATCCCTAGCATAAGTGACTGATTGGTGAGTTGTTCTACATCTGTCTCTCTTCACTGAATCTTATTAAAAAGGGTGTTCTGATTATATGAGTTAGGGCATAAATTGATCTTCATGGGATATTATGAATGGCTAAAATTGATTTCCTGAGGCATAGAGAATAGCTGATAAGAAATGGTGACGACGATTTGATGAGTAGGAACTCTATGAGCGGTATCGATGAAAATAGTAAGAAATTTTCTTTCAAAGGAGAATTTAACTGAATTGGGTTAAGTCGATCAGATGATTCAATTTAAATGATCAATGAAAGGACAAATCATAGATGAGTATGAAATGAATTAATAGTCAGTATGGGAGTCCTAACCGTAGCGGAGACTCAAGCGTATGAGATAGAATATACTACCGAGAAAGTATGCACTATGTTAGTGTAAAGAATCCGACTATGTACTAGGATTTGTGAGCCTTAAGGAGACATTAATTGCGAATTTGAGGAGATTATCGGTTCACGGATATTTTGTGTGAAAATATTTGGGAAGTATAAGTCGATATGATATATGTGTTATCAACCCGGGGAGTAAATATGAGGAGAAACTAGTGTAAAGGAACATGTGTCAGAATATGTCATTATGAAACTGAGAAAAATATCAGAGACTTTTTCCTCACTGGGGGAAAATCAGATACCTAAAGGGGTATGAGAATCAATTATGGATATAAGGAGTTTTGAGTTGAAATTGTCCGAGGTAACAATACCCCGATAGTATTATACTACTGAAGAATAAAGTGTCTCAATTATGTTTAGATTGGATAGTGACATGATCATTAATGAGATGTCTAATGTATTTGAAAGTGAAGAAGAGTAGTTGGCATAGTTGAGGAAGTCTTGTTTATCATGAAAGCTCTGTAAAAGCGAATCTTAGCTTGATCAAATGAATTGTGGGTGAACTAGTATTCGAACATGGCATTGGAAGACTTAATGACGATTGAGGTGATGACAAAATGCAGTATATATATATACGGGATTTGGAGACTTTGGAAAATTATGATGAAGTGTCCCAGTAAATGTTATGATGCAATCTGTTGAAATAGTGTAAAGTGATTTTTGTACATGGGGACAAGTAGAACTCATGGGCTGCATTGTGCTTGATGACTTGAAATTATTGTCACTAGGTATTGTTTTGAAAGTTTGGAGACACTATTCGTACAGAAACATTTTTGGATATATCTATGAAAATGCAAATCGATAACGGTTAAGATAATATGGGGATTTGAAAGACTTGAAAAGGATTATGTGATTGAGTATTTCAAAACAAAGCTAGTGATATGATTTAATGTATTGAATAGAAGATTCGATGGCAGAAGATCGCAATGTGGGCGATAAGGTTATGAAACCAGTGTAATACTAAGTGTTAGTGGTCGAGCTAATAAAAGGGGCAAAGGGAAAGCATTATTAGCTATTGGATTTCCAAATTAGGTGTGTATAAAAGAGATTGGCAAAGCCCAAATTGAGGATTTAGAATTTGCGGACCTTATCGAGAAATTGAACATGAACTTAACTTTTGAGAAAATGAAATTTATGACTGGATTGAGAAGTATGTGTATTACCCATTAAAGAAACTGTTAGGGAAAACATAAGGGATAATCGAAGCGTTATGTTCTAGTAGAGTATATTAAAAGAGTAATCAAGGGTTTAGAATGTTAAATCGAATGATTATATGTGTGGTCCACCAACAAACTTGACTGTTGGAGACAAATGAAAAACTGATATTTTCAGAGTTCATTGGGATGTGAGATTGATGTATAGTTCAGATTGATTGTGGGCATAACAATCATTATATTGATGTCACCATTCGAATAATGTTTAAGGGGTCTTACAGCTAAAAAGGAATCGTTTAGCCCTATATTATAGTGAACAGGACAATAATGTTGAAAGGTGAAATAAATCTGTGATAGGGATTAAGTAATCCAAGTTGATGACAATGGGTCGAGTTGATTCACATTGAGGTTATAAATCTCATGAGATTTGTGGTTTAATAATAAAGAGATGAAATCTAGTAAGCGAAAAGTGAAATACTTCGAAGTGTATCATCTCGGCCAGATGTATCTAGATGAAAATATAGGTGTAAGTTGGAGAAACTAAATTCGTTATAAAGTGGCCTCTATGTGACTGTGATGTGAATAGGACTATGGACTGGTAAGTTAGTCGGAAACATAAAAGATGATTCGGATTCACAAAGTGTTATATGGACAGGATTAGGAAATGTTGTTAAGATCCGATATATGTGTTATTGATATTAAAAGTAAAGAATTGCGAGTGATCTTGAGGAAATAGTTATGACAGTGAGGTTTTTGATAGAAGTCAAAGGGTAATTGATTTCATTGACTAT
>JANIPM010000007.1:234272-251795 GCA_027478405.1 Erythroxylum cassinoides
CACTGAGTTCGCAAAACTCACCCAAAATTTGCAATTATTTTTCAGGATTTGAAGAGTACCCCGTTAGACAAACGGGAATATGTCTACTGCATACAAGTCAGAGATTGAGGTCGGGATTAGTTCACGTCTGCATTAGTGTTATTCTATTCTTGTGTAAATTTATATTTCAGCAATTTCCGTAAAATAGTGCTTTTTATTTCAGTGGGTCCCAATTGGCTAATGTTGTATTTGTAATGTGTTCACTGAAAGCGTTCAGGAACAACATTGGGCCTAATTTGGTTATGGATTTTTGTGCATGAAATGATTAAATACTGTTGAGTGTCTTTTTATGACTGAAATTATGTTATGATCGAAAATGTTTTCGAATTAAAGTGGGCCCAAATCATTTACTGAATTCCGCACATACAATTATTTCAAAAATAAAAATGTCATACTGAGTTTTTGGACTGTAATTGAGTGCTCTAGCAGACCACCCTCGTGAGACACGGGCTCGGATATCACTCTCGGTGTCGAGTTTGGGTCTGGCGGGAGTGAGATGCTACATTTATTGTTATATAATTCACAATTTGCTACCCCAATTACCGGTATCTCTTTATCAACTTCTTAATTCTTTATAAACTTGCTTCTAATTTCATTGCCATATGCATTCTTGACAACTTTAATATTTACTACATGAGAGTTATATAAGTAAACTAATCATGACCCACCCTCATTCTTGATTTCTCCACTCATTTCTTTGATTTATCTTCCCTCTTCAGCAAATTAGTAGGTTTACCAAAGTTATAAACATTTTTGGTACTAAGGGTTTTTCCTTATTTTATTTTTTTCATGATATTTAGATAATGTTGGAATTGCTTTTTACTTTTATCTTATTTCATAGGTCACAAAGAAGTAAAGTTAGATGGATTCGTAAATTGAAGAAAATTATGCAAAAAAGTTATCCTTTTTATTTGCTTGTTATTTTAATGTTCTTTTTTATTTTCATTCAATTCCTAGTGGACTCATGTGTTTACAATTTGCTATAGCATATTGCTCCCTCATACTTTTGAAAAAAAGGTATTATTTTGAATGGGAATACTTATTTATAGATGATTAATGTCATATATCTTTCTCCGTAATGGTTTTGTTGATTGAGTACCTTTTCTCGTCTTCCTTTTATAATGGTTCTCCATCATATTTTAAGCATTTCTCCATTATAATTGTTCTCCATCATATGTTAAGCATTTCTCCATCGTATGTTAAGCATCATTAGATGTTTCAGTTATGTGTTTCCTATTATTTAAGATTTTTTCTTTGATGGTGTTTTGAGGTCCTCACATATGTTGAACACTTCAATATGTCAATATTTTCAATGACATTTTCTCCTCTCTTTTTTTTTACTATTTACTAAGTTTGGTTTGTGAGTGATTAATATGGGCTGATATGTTCTATACTTCTATGCATTTTAGATCAGGGTTGTTTGTTAATAGACAATAGAGGCATCCTTTATAATTATTGATTTAGTTCTCTTATTTTCTTTGGCTTATGATCATATTTTTCTTCACTTGTGTTTGATAAGTCTTAAGTTTTTAGATTTATAATAATGAATTGTAGCATATGACACTATATTGACATGATTTATGTTCAATCAAGTGGATCTTTTTATAATCATCATTACCATTTTATCATAAACAATTTTATGTTGACTATTGGGACGATTAGCTTCAAATTCAATGGTCATAACATTTCAATGCGTATATGGAATAAGTATTTTTAGTTAAGTGGTGCATGAAAAATTAAAAAAAGATAATAGTTTTTTTACTAAACTCAATACTAATTTAGCTAAACTTGATTGACTTCAAAACTTGGGATCTCTGAATTCCATATTGTCTATACACTTTACTATTTGATGCTAAGTTATATTTCTCAGTACATTGTAACACATTTTGTTCTTGTTGATCTTATTTTCTTTTATATTTCTTCTATTATGCTAGCCTGCATTGTTGATACCATTTCCTTAACTAGTTCTTTTAGTCATCTTCTCATCTAATAAGCATTCGAAGTTTCCAAAATTTCATAATCAAGTTCGTAGAATCCCTTACCTAATAAATCTATAAATGCTTTTTAATTTCATAATAGGTGAAGCAAGCATGACTAGACAAACTATAAGGGATTCCTTAATTATATGCAGTGGACTAGTTATAAAAGTTAGGAGTAAGAAAGTTAAATGGGTTTTGAATGGGCTAATTTAAGACGAAAATGTTGAATAAGCTTCAAAGAACATTTTAAGAACTAATTTGGGAGGCTTATTAGACCTATAAGAAAGCCAATTATTAGATAAATTAATTTAAGCTAAGGTAGGAAAAAACTTGGACATGAACATGATTATATATGTGAACATAAACTCTGAAATGGTCATATACTAACCCGTATAACTTTTTCATAAACTTAAATTTAGGCCATAGTCTCTAACACAAGTCTACCAAAAATTGTTTCCATCTTCACAAAGTCACACAAAGATCAATGTTCTTTAACACAAGCATTTCTCAAACTATGTTCATCTTTAAAAAAGAAACATAAAAATCTACAATCTCAAGTACAAGAATATCTTAGACCGTTAAGAATTTTCGTAACAAATATAACCTGACACACGGTTGTGTCCCAAGTTATGCCTGCTCAAAATCCTAATATTTGTTCAGGTATTTAAGGTAAGTTTATTGTTAGTTTTTAGTTAGTTTTTGATATCTTTATTTATTGAAAGCCATCAGTGCTTCTTTATCAAACTTCAAACTTATTATGAAATTATTTCAATGTGACTTTTAATTACCTTCCTGAATCTTTACAATCAACATTTCAATTATGTTTATATTTGCTAATTTAGTTTTCTTGGGTTTAATTCAAATTTGTTTGTGGGTTCTCTAAGGTTTTATTCTTAGGTGGATTCACATTAGTAGGTTTCTTTTACACATAGTTTGAATTTTTTTATAACATTTTGAAATCAAAAAATCAAAATAACCATTTCCTTGCTTAAAAAGCAACTATTCACATTCATTAATAATTTGTTCAATGTGTTTTAATAAGTACCTAAAAGGGAGTAGTAACAAATTGGGCCTATTTTCATTTAAGCAAAGTTAGACATTCAAAATTGTTGATTTTTAGGCCAAAGGTCTAAATATGTGTGATTAAATGTTCAATGTTTACAATTATTCTATTATATTATTTCACTCATTACTAATACAATCACCTTTTTTAAAAGATGTATATGTAGGAAAAATCACATGGGTTTTAGTTTGAATAAGCTCAATCCAAAGTGTTCTTTGCTTATATGAATTATTCTTTACATCTAAATTATATTTTCTTTTGTGAATGCTTAACCCAATGAAAAGATATGAGTGTAGAGATCATACCTAATAAAGGGTATTTAAAAGGTGACTTTTCAAAACTAGAATTACTTTTTTAAAAGCCCAATTACTCTTTTAGAAAGTCAATTTCTCTTTTAAAAGTCTAATATTCTTTTTAAAAGATTTTTGTTTAAAATTATGGATTAAAAATTAGAAAATTTATATCTCCTTTACTTCATTTAAGTTTTGGAACTTAAGCCTTATAGGGATATTATCCTATTTTTAGTGTTTTGCTTTTAAACTAGGACTCTTAATAAATTAGATTTGAGTATTTTTAAATCTTTAGCTTTAAATCTCCAAATATTTAAGAATTTAGGAACTCTTTTTAGATAATAAACATTTAGCTAAAATTTATTTTTCTTTAAATAATTAAAATTTCAAAAAACTTTCAATCTTTTAAAATTAAATTCAATCATTTTACTTTCATTTAAGTAGCTTAGTTAATAAATTAAAAACCTAGTTAATGAAATTAGAAGTCGAGTTCATCAAATCCTTTTCTTAAAAAAAAACCTTTTGTTATTAGATCCCTTTTATCCTTTTATATAATAACATTTACATGTTCCTTTCATTTCATTAAGAATTTTATTTTATTTATTTCATCATCACTTTTTTGCTTCAATTTTCTTTTCATACAAATTGAATTAACCCTTTTTAAGCTAAAATTCAAGATTGTTCACACTCAAAAGTCTTATAACATATGAGCTTTCTTAAGCATTTTATTTCAAACTTTTAAGTCAAACTACGAACTCCTAAGTACTAATCCATACTAATCCATATGTTGTAAATTTTATTTGAAACCCTAGATGTTATTCTAAGTATTTTATTTTAAACCATAGGTATAATCATAAAATCTCTTACATTCAACCATATGTTTATTTTCTTTCTTTAGTATGCTTTTTAAACTTACCCAATTTTTTTAAAGCTCCCAAATTTTTCAAAACCTTTTTATACCTAAGAATCACTTAGGTGGATAAAATAGGGTGCATAACACCTTTCTTATTACACAATTAGGCCCAAACTATATTATCTAGTTAGATCTTTTCTTAAATTATTCTCTTACCTTTGCATAATAAGGTAGGATGGTAAATCCACTAATTTTTAATTTGGTATTTGACCCCATTTCTATTTAAGACATCTAAAAACATTAATAACATCCAGTATAGTGAAAAGAGAGTGGTTAATAAAATATAATTAAATCTTTTCTTGTGGAAGGTAAAGAACCAAAAACTGCTCCTTGGCTCCACATCACTAGCCTAGCTAAAATAGTTAAAAGACTTGTAGCGCAACGTAGTGCAATTGAAGACAATAATTGGTGTTGTTTATAGGAAAGGGGGAGATGATGGTGTTTTAGGGGTGGATTACCTCTTAAATGTATTGACAGGGAGGTTGAGGCATTCTAGGGATTGGTTGCTTCATAAATGCAATTAGTTGACAACTTGTTAGTGGCATCTTTAATGACAAGTTGTTAATGTTAAAATAGGGGGTATCAATTTTCCTTACAGGTCTATCTTTTAGCAATAAGTCTTAAGAAACAAAAAAGTCTCAAAATCTTAGCCCTTTTTTATTCAGGTTATTACATCCTCTATAAAGCCCTCTCAGATTCATATTTCATATAAGACTCAAATAAGACAAAATTGTAACATAAAAGTATGCAACTATGAGACAAATTTCACCACTACATTAAGTATAAATTTTATCATATTCAAGAAAAAAATTAAGTAATAAGTGTACTAGGTCCTTAAAGAATAAAGACCTATTATGTAGCTTCTTTTAGTTAGTCTAGCAAATTTATTGGTCACGGAGTGTAAAGAGTAGCCTTTGGCTATCAAACCACCATCAAGGTCTATATATCAATACAAGGTTGAGAAGTATGAATTTAGACTCAAGCTTGTCAATTTAGATGACTTTTGTTGAAGTTCAACATTTCTCACTATGTTTGAATTAGAAGGTTGTAAAATAAAAGAAAGCTTATTTTTTTAGGCATAGAGAGTTTTGCGTTTACTTTTACAACTTTAAAATGGAATGAGATTCCTTTCCACAATGTGGTCCACAACATCATTGATGACATAGACATGTTATGCAGTCTATTGCATCCTCATTCTTGAGACTTTGCTTAATGGCTCACTTATAAATAAATGGCTTAGTTGAGATGATTAAGATCAACAATAGGTTAGGCTTGATTCAAGTTGCAAATAGCTTGAGTTTGATCCAAAATGTTTTATTTTGGCCTAAGTCTAATGTAAGACCTAATCAGGCTTGAATTATATAACTAAACTTGAGCCTTATCGGACCTTAAAAAGTGCAAAACTTGATTGAATATGAATAATTTGGCTTTATCAAACTTGAAATTCGATGTGGTCAGACTAGGCCTAAAAAGTGTAAGAAAGACATATGGAAGGGAAAACTATGTATCAATATCTAGATATTTGGTCAAAGACTCACCTTTAAAGGATGCCTTTATAGTCTCATTAAGCTTATTTTCTTGCAATTAAAGAAGCATCATCAAATCAGAACTATAAATAGCTTAACTTTTTCTCTTATTTTCCTATAATAAAGTTGCATTATGGGTTATTGGCTTCTATATTGACAAAGAAAATTCCTCTCCTTATACTCGTTCTCTCTCACTTTTCTATTCTAGTTAAATTCCATGACTTTCACCTCTATGATCCTAAGAACTACTTCCTATTGTATATGGAAATTCTTTATTTAGCGAGAATTAATATGGGTCTACTGATGAGTGCATACAAATATCTTAAAAGATCAAAGCTTCTAGGAAATTAAACTTAGTAACACTATTTGTGGACTCTTAGTCAAATGCTAAAATTGAGAGATTTTATGTGCCAAGAAAGGAAAGTCATAAAAATAAATGATTTTGGTTTAATAATTGGAATGAGGAAGAGCCCCTCAAATCTCTAAGTTAGATAACTTAAAGCTCCTAATCCTATTAAATGCTAAAGTGGAGGTAATAATTTTTGAAGATGAATGATAATGTCGATACAGAGACTTTAACTTTATCATTAATTTTTTTCTAGTTACAAACTAATCTCTGAAGATGAACTCATGTTAATCTTGAGGACGCACAACTCTAAAAGATTCATTAGCAAATTTTGATTGTATTTACCCAAACCACCTTTTCTTTAGCTACTTAAGAAAAAACCTACTCTGGTTCAGTAATAATTCTTCTTATGAAAGTATGGATATATCATTTGGTGCAATGAATTTAAATCATGGTAATAATCAGGCTCCTCTCAATGAGGAAGATTATATAACAAATGAGAATTGAGGTTAAAATGATTTGAGCAAATATTTAATTGAATAAGCTTACAAGTTTTCAATTCTTTTCTTCTTTAAATTTCAGTTATAGTTGATGCATATGTTAAATTATATATATGCTATATGAATATAAAAGTTTTAATTGTAAATTTTAGTTTTGTATTTCTCGACATGAACTCTTGTTGTAATAATTGAGTCATGAAAATTTATTATTCTTTTTATTTGATTTTGAAGTGATTATTATTTATTATATGGTAAAATTTGTAACATTTTAAGTATTTTGTATTATCTTTAATTTATATGTGAAATAATTGAAAAGTAATGGTAATAGAAATAAATAAATTGTTATTGTTATAATTTTTAGAAATAATTTGTATAAAATATAAATTATAAGAACAATATATTAAAAGACTATTTTAAAATTTTGATAAAAATTAAGAATTATTTTATATTTTTTAAAAATTATCAAAACAAACCTACTATTGGCCACTACCATTTACCACTATCATTAGTATAATAGCATACCAAAAAAAAGTACTGCTAAAGAGATAATAATTGCTAATGGAATTAATGCAAGCATAAGATATAAGTTGTCCAACATCTAAATGTTCCTCTACTAACAAATTCTATCAAAGTTCTTTAACGAGTTCCTGGGATATGGAGAAACAATAGGATTCACACCCAATGTAATGTGATTAGTTTGGAATATTAATGCTAAGGTTATTAGCTTTATTTACGGTCTAGTTCTTACGTCTAGTTTTAAGGATGGTAATGAATTAGGCTTTGATTTTTTTTTAAAAAAAAAAGCAAAACAAATTTGTTTTGCGTTAACTTTCAGGCTTATGGCCTAGCTTGGGCTTAGATCCCATCGGCCTAGAAAAACTGAGCTCGAGGTCTAGTCAACTCAGGCCTGGCCCATTGGCTTCATACCCAAACTAGGCCAGTCTGCCATCCCTATCTAGTTTCTTTTGATGGTCCTTTTTAGGTCTTGATGTGGTTGAAATGTTTCCTCCTTAAATTAATACCATATTCATCTTTCAAACAAAATAGTAATTGTAATTAAATTTTGTACTGAACCAAGATTAGCATCTAAACCCAATGCTGACATACTAGATATATAAATTATAAGTTTTAGTTTATTATAGATGATAAAGTAAACAGAGTTTGGAAGAATGTGGTTGTTTTTCATTGCATTTTGTGAAAAACTTGTGAGCCTTTATATACAAGTAAAAACAAAATCAAAAAGAGATTTACAAACTATACTACAACTAATAATTTTACCTATTTTGATCTAAGGTTATCTATAAAGATTGATCGGTAATCTTATTTAAAAATATTGAATAGTTAAGATACATGTAAATATAGCGTTATCAGCCCCCTTAAGCTCATGACGAGTAGCAATCATAAGCATGTGACGAAGACGTTGAAAAGTTGAAGAGAATAAAGGCTTAGTCATAACATCAACAATTTGAAGAGCAGGTGCAATATGTCTGATGTAGAGAGCTTTGTTAACAAAAAGTATATTAATTTTAATGTGCTTGATATGAGCTTGATTGATCAGATCAAAAGCAAGGAATGTAGCACTAATAATATCACACCAGAGAGTAGATGGAACATTGGAGAAACCAATTTCTCCCAAAATAGAAGTGATCCAACAAAGTTCTACTACGAGTAGAGCAATGCTTTGATATTTAACTTTAGTACTAGATCTGGCAACAATAGGTAGTTTCTTAGCACTCCAAAAGATTAAATTGGGCCCAAAATAGATGCAATATCGAGAAGTAAAGCGACGATTGTTAGGACAACTAACCCAATCAATATCACAGTAGGTATGTAATTGAATTGAGGAGGATTTGAGAAAGTGAATGTCATGAGATGATGTGGATCAAAGATAACAGAGAATTTGTTTAACTACAATCCAATGCACATCAATGGGGCAATGTAAAAACTAGGAGACCTTATTCATAGCAAATTGAATGTTATGGTAGATAAGGTAAAGATATTGAAGAGCATCAACCGTGCTTTGGTACTCAGAGGGTTCAAAAAGGGGTATGTCATGATTTTTGCATAGAGAGAGATGGAGTAATCAAAGTATGAACAGGTTTGTAATGATCAAGACCTGTCCGAGGAAGAAGATCATTGGTGCATACGGTTTAGGTAAGAAGAATATCGATGGATATGGAAGTAGCTTCAAGACTAAGAAAATGATGTAGCGGGCCTAAGTCTTTAATGGAGAAAGTTGAATGAAGATTTTGGATAAGGGTGGAAGTGAAGGATGGAGACGAACCAGTAACCAAAATATCATCCACATAAACTAAGACGAATGTTAGAGAAAGTGTATTAATGAATAGATCAAATTTGGAGGAAGTAAATTGTAAGTCAAGAAATTTCTGCTCAAACGATATAACCAAGCTCTAGGTGCTTGTTTGCGACCATACAAGGCTTTTTCAAGATGACAGGCATACTGAGGATAGTGAGGATCTTGAAAACCAGGAAGTTAGGGCATGAAGACTTATTCATGAAGATAACCATGAAAAAAGGAATTATTAACATCAAGTTGGCAGACTAAACAATTTTAAGAAAAAGCAATGGTAAGGATGAGACAAATAGTAAAGGGTTTAGCAACGAGACTAAAGGTGTCAATGTAGTCAATACCAGAAGCTTGGTGAAAACCTGTGGCAACTAGACAAGCTTTATAGCATTGAATAGTGAAATCAGGATTACGTTTGGTGCGAGACACCCATTTACAACCAACAATGTTAGCATTTGATGGAGAAGGAATAAAAGTTCAGGTGTCATTGCGATGGAAAGTAGTGAACTCATCAAGCATAGCCTAACTCTATCGAGGAAATTTATTTGCTTGGGTAAAGGACATAGAATTAGGAGAAGACTTAGTAAGAATGGAGTACGAGATGTAGTCAGAAAATAATCAAGGAGTACGAATTTGATCATAGGTCCATATATCCATTATATAGGAAGATGGGGGGTACAAAGTTTAGTGGTAAAGGAGATGGAGGGAGTGGAGTGAATGGTAAGGGAAGTGAGCGAAGTATGCTGGGTAAGGATGTAGACGGTGTGGACAGAGAGTGAGCATAAAGAAAATCATGTTCAAGGAAACGAACATGGTGAAAAATATAAAGTTTGGATGTTTAAGGGAGTGAAAGTTAAGGGAAGTGAGCGAAGTGTGATGGGTAAGGTTGTAGACGGTGTGGATAGAGAGCGAGCATAAAGAAAATCATGTTCAAGGAAACGAACATGGTGAAAAATATAAAGTTTGGATGTTTAAGGGAGTGAAAGGTAAGGGAAGTGAGCGAAATGTGGTGGGTAAGGATGTAGACGGTGTGGATAGAGAGTGAGCATGAAGAAAATCATGTTCAAGGAAACGAACTTGGTGAAAAATATAAAGTTTGGATGTTTAAAGATCAAAGCTACGATAGTCTTTATACTAAAAACAGTAGCTAAGGAAGACATATGAAGTAGATTTCAATGTGAGTTTATCAAGGCGAGTGGAATCGAGAAAAGGAAAGCAAGTACATTCATGTACTCGTAAATTAGAGAGACTTGGTAAGGTAGTGAATAGAATTCATGAGGGGAATTATTAAAGACAAGAGTGGGTAAAAGGTTGATAAGGTCGACATCAATGGAGAAAGCTTCAAACTAAAAAAATTTAGGAAAATAGGCATAAAAAAGAAGGATGAGACTAACAAATTTTAAGTCTAACAAAGACCAATTTGTTGAGGAGTGTAAGAACACAAAAAGCGATAAGTGATGCCATTAGATGAAGAATAATTTTTCAGTTGTGATTTTAAAAGTTTAAAAAAATATGCAGAGCAACCACATTCTTCCAAACTCTGATTATTTTATCATGGTTTCGGAGCTCACTCCCATTTTTTAGCTACTTTCTTTTCATTCTTAAAATCCTTATTACACTCATCCAATTTCAGTAATACAAACACAACCCACAAACAAATACTTTGCATTACCAAATTCACATAATCAACAACCAGTCATAACTTGGATTTCAACTATAGCAAAATCTATTACTAGAATTCTCAAAAAAAAAAAAAACTATTTCTAGAATACAACAAACCCCAGCGTTTTCACACACCTAAACATTACCATCTAGTCTGTTAGTCATATTAACTACACACCTTCACAGAAACATCCACGACCTTTTTGTCCTAAACTTCCTGCATCAATACAAGAACCTCGCCCTCATTCCATCACCACTTACACCAATACCAGCTATGGCAGAACCTACCACTCCAATTTTACCCTTCAACCAATTAACCAATTTCCTTACCACACCCCTGGACTCGACAAATTACCCAATTTCACGAAGTTATTCTCTTCGCTCTAATAACATGATAAAATAAACAGAGTTTGAAAGAATGTAGTTGTTTTTCATTGCGCTTTTTGAAAGGCCTGTGAGCCTTTATACGCAAGTTAAAACAGACTTAGAAAGAGATTTACAGATTATTCTACAGATAATAATTTGATCTAAGCTTATCTACATTGAATAGTAATCTTATCTCCAAAGATTGAATGTACACGTAAATCAAACATTATCACTAGACAATATTCTGAATTAACATTGGGCAACAATCAACATTTAAGAACTTTAAGTTGGTATTATAAAGAAGAGTAAATAAAAGAAAATTACAACTACTAGATTTAAAGAGGGACCATTATTTATGGTTGTACAATCACTCTGATATGCAATGAAGTCATCATAATCATACATACTTATTCGCACCGCAATAGCTAGAGAAGACGTTGCAATCATAGAGGTCATAAGGATATGTTGTTATACATTCAGAGCTTGCTGGTGATGTTGATATTACGCACTTTGGATGGCTTTGGAGTGGTGGTGTCCTTTGGTAGGAGAATGGAGAGAACGCCATTTTCGACTTGAGCCTTAATCTGATCAACCTTCACGTTTTCTGGCAATTCAATTTGGCGAGAGAAGTGTTTGCTTCCTGGAAGTCCCCTCTCAAGCACATGATAGAAGATTTCTTTTCCAGCGGATGGGGACTCCTGATCTTTGCCAAGTTGTCCCTTTATATGCAATAAATTGCCATCTTCCACTTGAACCTTTATGTCCTCTTTGCTAAATCCTTTCCCATACAAGGAAACGGTGTAAGAAGATTTTTTATATGAAAAAATAAATAAAAAGGAAAGAGATGAAATAACAAGTGAATGGAACCTGGGACGTTGAGTTTGATGATATGGGAGGAGGGAGTTTCAAACCAGTCGAGAAGAGGAGTTGCTGTTGACGACGACGATTCACTAAAAGTGAGAGGCCTTCCGAAAAGCCGATTAATTGGACGCCCAAACCCAAAGATGTTATCTTCCATTGCGATTGTTTAGAATGAAAGCGAGTTTGTTGGCTTAGAAGTCTGGAGAATATTTGTAGGTCTGTATGTATGAGATGATGAGAATGGGACACTCCAGAAGCTTCTCTTTTTCTTTAGTAGTTAGTACACCTCTATCAATGAATGTTCCCGATTGGATATGGACGCCTTCATTCTCGAACCGTGTACAAGGCCTCCAACGGCTACAACTTTCGTAAAATTTTAAGAGATAAACAATTCTAGTTGGAAAAAAATTTAAACTAAAAGCAGAAATAAAAATTTAAATAAATATATTTTTTATTAAATTCAATCTTTTTAAAAAATTTTAATTAAGTGATTCATTTTTTTTAATTTTAATAGTTTATTTTAAAATATAAATTGTATTAGTAATTTGTTAATTTAGTCAATTAAATCTTTGCTAATTACGACATGTAAAATAATTAAAATTTGATTAACCACGAAATTAACAACTTGGACTAAGTTATTAATGTTTTAAAAAGTTGGTTATTTAATTAAAAAATTTAAAATCGTAAACACTAAATTAAAAAATTATTCAAAGGTTAGGATTGCTTATCCCAAAATTTAAACAAGTGGAGGAACTAGAAGATTTTAATTACTCTTTTGCAAATATTTTAGTATTTTACAAGAATCTTGTCTTACAGATATATATAGAATTGTATTCACCAAAATAATTTTATAGTTAACAAATTTTAATAGAAGTAAATCTAATTTTAAGAATATATATGAAATGAATAATTTAATTATTAAGACAATAATCGATAAAGTACAAATAAATTTATAAATTTTGAAGAAGGTCAACTATTAATTACTTTAAAATTTAATTATCTACAATTTTAAACCAGTTTACAAATTTTGTGTCCCATTAAATTAAAAATGATACAATAAATTTTGTTATTTATAAATAATTAGTATGAAATATATGCTCATTGTAAATTTAAGACCTATTTAAAAAAATTAGTGAAGTGGAAATGTTGTTTTACCAAGCATGCCCTATTACATCCAAATGGCACATTGTTATTTGGATGTTTTGGAAGCCCAAACTAAAACTAATATAGAAACAAGGAAAAACGTAGCTTTTAAATCCACAAGTTTAACTCAAATGTCAACACGATTATAATCTTAACATTTAAAAACGTTGAAGTATAATTCTAGTAACCTTGAACTGGAAGTCTTCTCCATCAAGGATGTCAATAACGATCCGCTTAGCCCTTCAATGTCCTCTCCCCAACCAACTTCTGAATCCACCACATGTTTAAATATGTTATAATAATTACTGCTCTACCAAACACAAAATCTGGAATCCGCATGGACGTAAGAATGAAGTCAGTGGAAGAATTCTGTTTTTACAGAACAGAATACAACAGTAACAATCCCTTGACGCAGGGACAGGGATAAGAAACTTGCCTTGTGACTAGTCGAGGGGAAGTGTAACCATCTAATAACACAGGTAGCCACTACTTAATCTGAAAAAGTTAAGGACTTTAAATTCCATTTTGCAAAGATATTAATCTTTAAGAAAACAATGATTCATTTTACCTCTCGTTTATTTATTTAGTTTGTCACACACGTATACAGCAATCAGAATTCTCCAATCTCATTTTCCAATCTAATTTGCCAAGCATCTAGAAATAGAGAAATCTCATACAGTTCTAGTGCCCATCAAATATTTTCATACCAAGATCATAAAATGTTCTAGGTGTCCCAACACTAACTGAAGCAGTCCTTTGGAAAACACTGCTTCACTTTCTCTTCAACTGGCTGTCTCACTAACACTAACTGAAGCAGTCCTTTGGAAAACACTGCTTCACTCTCTCTTCAACTGGCTGTCCCACTAACACTAACTGAAGCAGTCCTTTGGAAAACACGCTTCACTTTCTCTTCAACTGGCTGTCTCACTAACAAGCATAAGGCCCAGATACCCAATTGCAAACCTCTGCATATCCAAGTAACATGCTTTTCCTGCATTTTGTGCTCATATCAGAAGCTAATAGCCTCCCACTACTGCTTGAAATAGAACACGGCTACATCATGAATTGAACGTCATGTTCTCCCAAAAAGTAGGAAGTGAAAGAATGTGAAGGACATAAAGATGAGTGTGGAAATTACTATAGCCAATGATTAAAAAATGACAGAAATCATTGGGGAACATCTATGAAAAGAATTATGGCTCAAGTTTGCTAAAGTAATGTGCTTTTGAACACTCCTATAGGGCAGATTTCAAATTCGGCAGTAAGATGAGATCTGTTGGGGTAGAACACGATTTTGACAAGCTTCAAGAATATGCCAGTTACTAATAGTTACTCTAAATATATGCTCCTTACGCTTAGGTTAACAAGTCTTTGCTTCCCATATAAAATCTGTAACAACTTGTCTTAATAATTACACAAAACAATTGCACAATCATTGTTGAAGAAGTCATATGAGATAAAGATGCACCGCTGCTAAAACATTGCAAGTATATTTCACACTAACTTCAACTAATAAACAATCAAAAGAAAGTAGAGAGTAAATGCTTTGTGCAAAATAAGGTCATATAATGCAGCTATATCTTCTTAACATGCGAAGTTAACCAGACAACCATGCTTTCCGCCCAAACTTTTGTCAGAATACGATTTCAATCTTGTGGAATAGCCCACTGACTTAATCATCCAGAAGCAGAATGTTTCCACCTTGCTGCAGTCATGCCTATGGAGATGTTCTTAATCAAATAGGATACAGAATAAACCTAAACCAAAAGGGTACCATGTGACAAGGTTATCCAAAACCACTAAAGTGCAAGGCAATCTGAAGGATCATGCAAATCTGTTTTCTTTGGAGGTATAGCATGACTCTGCTTCAAAAATTTGATACTCTAGTCTGCTAATATATGTGTTTATTCTTTACAAGCTAAACTATAATATCAGATCTTCGTGAACTTATATTTGAATTATCTAGTTGTTAAAAAATTTCCACTCTTTTAAGTGAAAAAAGAAGTGCTCCTCTAATAAACACAACAGCAGACAGGAGGATTGCAGTTTCAGATGAATTCAGATGGCGAATTTGAGTCTGGCTTCCCACTATCACCCAATCCTCCAGGATGCTGCAAATGCTGAAGAACTTGTGGAGGCAAACCCCCTAGCCCACCACTCAATCCATCACTAGCTGAGCCAAAGAACTGACAAGTAAGTCTAGCCATAACACCAAGAATATGCATCTGATTCAGGCATGCATCTGCATGCATTTGCATCATAGCCTTCTCATGATCAATCTGCAACCCCACCATCCGCTCCCTCCATTCCATCTCCTCATCCTCTCTCTTCTCCTCCATTATCCTCCTCTTTCTCCTCTCTTCATCCAATTCCCTCTCTACCCTCTCCCTAATCTCAAATTCTCTTCTAACCAACATCAACTCTCTTTCTTCCACTTCCATTTCCCACTCCTCCATCCTCTCTTCCATTTCAGTCTGCTGAGTTTCCCGCCTAAACTGCAAATGTTTCCTCTTTTCTTCATTCCCCAAAAGGCAATTCTCTCGGCTAAACTCTCTCTCTCCTCTTTTCTCCTCCCTCCTGACCATTACATCCCTCAAATCCATGACTTGGGCCCCTAGCAACCCCAACCTTCTCTTTCTTCCATAACCTTTCTTCATTTTCACCTTTTGAGCAATACCCATTTCCCCATTTCTCTTCCTAGCCTCAAAAGTGCTCTCTTCTTCATCCACACCACCACTGACGGCAGTAAAGTCGTCAGGATTATCCCCTTCTTCTGCATCCTCATCCTCGTCCTCGTCCTCGTCCTCGTCCTCCAAATCCTCGCTATCACCTCCAAACTTTAAATCATCACAATCTTTAAACAGATCACTACCACAAGTATCATTAAACTTCTTGCTTTTCAAATCAAGCTCGACATCACCAAAAACCTCTTTATACTTCAAGAAATTTTCCCAGTGGTTCTCACCGTCTTTCCAATTGAACTCATTAGTAGAGGAGATTCTGATCTTTTGCTTAACACCAAGGTATTGATGCCTCATATTCTGGACTTTGATAGATACATCCCGCCAAGACCACTTGAAAGGGAAGGTAATAGGATCCTGAAGATGGTGGAGGGAATTAAGATGGTCGGCAACAGGGCGAAACTTTTTCTCACGAGTTTTGAGCTTTGAAAGAGTTCCCGACATCAGAAGCTCCGAGTACTTAGTCAAAAGGGTTTGTTCTTCCAACTCTGACCACTTTTTCCTCTTCATCTTGCTTTCTTGCTTGCTGGTTGAAAGAAACAAAACAAAACAGAAGTATAGCAATAGAATGATTGAAAAGCCGAAACCCACTAAAGTGCAATCAACTTAGCGGGTTCAAAGTATTTACCTTGTACAGCACAAAGAAGATTGACTTAAATTTATAGAAATTAGGAGAGAGATTGAATTGCTAGAAGAATTGATCGGAGAAGATGATGAGACGGTTGTCGCTTAGGGATTTTGTAATGCCAGGGATTACTTTTGTCTCTTTTGCATTTTCTTAGAAAAATGAAAAGTATAATTAGAATTGTCGAATATGAAATAGTAGATGTGACCTTGCCACAACTTGGGTCCGATGTCCCTGGTCAGAAGGCTCTGGTAATACCAAATATAGTGTTAGAAATAGATCAGATCGGGGAAAACAAAGCAAAATCGGAGCGTAAGTTTCACGAACGTTGGCCGAGCATATAAACCCTTTTTCTATGCAGACACGAAATCTTAAGGTTTGCCTCTTAGGAACCTTATAACGAGGCAACCCCTAGTCAAAGGGCTTGGAGAATACCAAATCTAGTGTTTAAGAACAGATCATTTACCACGGATCAAGGAAAACAAAGCAAGATACAACTCCTTTTTCTCTACGGACACAAAATCTCAAATCTTGCCTCTTAAGAACTTAATGCCAATCTCTCCCTATTTTAACGACCTCAAACAGGACCAACGGTCTAAGACTTTCTGATATATAAGGTCCTTTAAGAATCAAACTTTCAGGAGAGGGAAGCCATAACATGAAAAACACCTAACTTCTATTGATCATCGTTTTTTAAGCGTCTGGATACAATGAAAGAGAAGCCTTAGTTTTATAAACTAAGCAAGGGAATAAAAGCAACCAAATTTAAGGAAAAGATTTTTTAGGTACAATCATTCAAACAATTTTAAAAAAGTAAATAATAAAAGTGGGAAACACACGAGTCCCAAATATTCATAAGGGATAAGAAGGAATCTTTAGAGAGGTTATTTAGAGATTAACTCTGGATATAACAAAGGTACCTTGTCAACAGCTTTAATTATTTTAAGAATACTTCTAGGTCTTAAGCTTGGATTTTCAATCCAAGGTTTAGAATCATTACGATCATCATAGTGATAGGGAATTTGTCGAGTAGGCCGATAAGTAGAGATCTCTTTTTTGTTGTTCTTCTTTTTACTTCATTGTCGATTATATAGTTCATCATTATCATCACTATCTAAATTAGGGTTCAGACACACTTCACAGTTCGGCTCATGACATTAA
>JANIPM010000007.1:344490-357472 GCA_027478405.1 Erythroxylum cassinoides
GAGGTGTTCGAGTAGTTGACAAATTGGAAACAATTCCATTGTCAATTAAACATTGCTGGAACTCTCCATATAAGGACTCTCCACCTTAATCCAATTGAAGTTGCTTTAATGACTTGCCTAGCTGCTTCTCAGCTTCAACTTTGAATTCTTTGAACTTTTCAAAGGATTCACTCTTTTTATGCATCAAATACAAATAGTCGTGTCTTGAGTAATCATCTATAAAGGTTATGAAGTTATGAAGTATTCATAACCTCTTCTAGCTTGTATGTTTATGGGCCCACACACATCAGTATGTACCAAGTCCAATACGAATTCAGATCTGTTTCCTTTAGAAGAAAATAAGGCTTTGGTAATTTTTCCTTCAATACAAGATTCACTGGTGGGTAATGGATCTTTATCCAAGCCCGTTAGGATCCCATCCTTTACTAACCTATCAAGTCTTTTCTAATTGATATAACCCATTCTTAAGGGCCGTTTATATTTTGAATCAATGTTAGAGACTTTGGAATGTCTTGGTTTTATCAATTTTTTGGTGTTTAATGAGTTTTCCATTGGTTCTATAAAGAACAATCCCTATTTAATTATCTACTATCTTGACTTGAAACTAGCCTTTAGGTAGTCTTTTACTTTGTTGGAATCCCTGCAAAGAATTGCAAACATGGTTAGTGGCTCTTGAATCTAATATTCAAGAATCAAATAATTCTGCCTCATTTTTAGTTCCTAACAAACTTAGGAAACCCATACCTTGTTTTCTTTTGAGGGACTCAAGGTAGATTGGACAGTTTCTTTTCCAGTGGCGCATCTCATCACAGTAGAAACACTCTCCTTTGGTGTTCTCTTTGATCTTCTTTTTTATAGGTTGAGCCTTGACCACTGTTTGGGCCTTCTTTTTCATTAGACCCTTCTTCTTTTGCTTGCCCTTAGCCTTGGGCTTAGAAGAAGATGCTGTATTAACTTCTGGTCCACGAGCCTTAATATTCAATATCTCCTCCATACTCTAGAGGGTATTCATTAACTCATTCAAGGTCTAATCCTTGTTGTTGAGCTCATAGTCTAACTTAAAATGCTGAAAAGAAGAGTTTAAGCTATTGATGATCATAATCATCTACATATCTGCATCTATACCTGTCCCAAACATCTCAGCCTCAATGACCACAGAGATTACCTTGAGCATGTAATCATGCACCGGTTTACTAGATTTTTGTTTGAGATTATGAAAGGCTTGGATAGCTTTCGCTCTTGCAGACCTGGTCCTCATGCCAAACATCTTATGTAAGTGATGGACCATTACATTAGCAGTTTTCATACAAGCAATTTGTTTTTGCAATATGCCGCTGACAGAAAATAAAATATAACACTTAGTAGTCTTATCAGCATTCTGCCAACACTTATGTTGTTAGACTTGCTCAGGAGTTGAATCTCCACCCAGAGGTATGGGCTTATTTTCAGTTAATACCTATGAAATACGTTCATATTAAAGAACAATGTCAAGGTTACCTCTCCATTCATTAAAATTCTCTCCGTTTTCCAATTTGTTATTTGTCAAGAGTAAAGTGAGTGGATTCATTTTGTGGTTGATTATGTCAAAAAATATAAATTATTAAAACATGAGCATCCTACTAAACATTATTGGAACTTTGTATAAAATCATGATGCATGAATGAATGATGATATATTTAACAAAACTTAAAAAATTTAAAACTTTATACCATGGTTATTTTTCTTATCTATAACAGACTAAGTGATGGTGGTCCATCTTATCCGTTAAAAGAAAAACTGGGACCCTCCTACTAAAAAAAACTACCAAACATATTCATGTTTAACTTTAAAGAAGTGTCATAATTTGGACCATACTTTTACCAACAGAGCTATGGTGGGTAGGTTATTGATAAAATATGTTGAGTATTTAACCATTTTATTCATTCAGTAAAGGTACTTATAAACCATGCCTCGGTGAGAGGTCACACTTGCTACAAAAAAATGGACTTATCCTTAATGAGATCAAAACCATACTAGATCTAGGATTCATGCCCTCTGGTGGGGAGTAACACTTCACCACATGCAAATGGGCCATCTTTTGGAGACCTTGGACTCTCACATGAGCATCCTCTCCGACTCAATATTTTTGGCTTTTAAGTTTTAATAAATATCATCTTGCCTAGATGCAAATTATTATCCATCCTATATTGTTTCATTACATATCTCATACAAAATGCATGCATGGCAAAGCCTGGGGTTGGAAAATTTCTAAATGACTTGCACTCACATAATATCACATATTATTTGCATTCATTTATTCACTCATCACATGAACTAATAAGACACATTTGATTGTCCATCCTAAAAACCTAAAAATAATTACAAGCCTTTTAGGCCTAAAATATTATTTTTGGACTTAGATCTTCCGCTTTAAACTCTTCGCTCAAATGACCCGGCCCACTTGGTAAATAAAATGTAATGGCATTTAATAAAAACAAAAATTGTCACTTTGAAAACAAAAAATCCAGCGCTAGATTTTCATAAAACCGAATCTTTGTCATAACAAAAACTTTCAGCACTTGTTTCCATTAAAACTGAAACTTGTTCCATTAAAACAAAAAACCAGCACTATGATTTTTATCACAACTTAAATTAGATTCATTGAAACAAAAATCCAGCACTTGTTTTGACATAAAAACTGAAACTTGTTCCATTGAAACACAAATCCAACATCTTGGTTTTCACAAAACCGAAACTATGCTAGTACACAAAAGGATACACTGAAAACATTACCTCTCCATTTCTTCAATCCATGGCCGCTTCATCTTCATCATTACATCAATTTGTACATTACAAAATCAAAGAAAACAGAAAAAAGAAGCCAAGAAGGAAATTTGGTGATGATAGACCACCCTCCTTGTTACAAACCAAATAAAGAAATATTACATGGTAAATATAAATTCTATATGGGCCACCAAAAGAGCAAAACATGCACCATATATATTTATATCACATAAAAATATGCACCATACAAAAAATAATTGCCAACCCATGCATCACCTATAGGAACCGAAATCATGCATAATGAAAATGGCTCTGATACCAATTGTTGGATCGGAAAAGAAAACATTCAAGATTTAGTTAAACGGTAGATTTCAAAACTTTTTTTTAAAATCATAACACAATGGAAGCAAGATAACCAAACCAACATGTATAGCCATACATGATAAGGTTTAAGGATAATAAACATAAGAGCAAGATGGCGATAATACCATCTCCTTCGCTATAGCTTTAACTCCTCGCTATGTTATCCTCTCCTTCTTCTTCTATCCACTCTTAGCTTTAGCCTTGCTTTTGAATCCTTTCCTTTGTTAATCTATCTTCTCCTTGTTGTTGTACCCTCAACCAATTTGATCTACCACTTGTTCTTCTTGGATAACTTGGTTAACAAGACCCTTTTATAGGAAAGGAGAAGTAATGTTTGGAGGAGATTTTTCTTAGAAGAATGAAGGAAAAAAATAAGACTCTTCTCATTCTAGGTTTTGGCCATGCATGGGTGAGAGGAGAGAGTTAGTTAAAACAATGCAAGAACCCTTTCTTACACTCCTCAATTTCGGTTATGCATGAAAAGCATGGAGAGGAAGAGCACCTAATGCATCACATCTTTCTTTAATCAAACATAAAGAAGCGATTAAATGACACCCTTCTCATTTGTTTTAAGTTGGCTATATGAAAAGACTAGTAACCTAAAATTAACATGTCAATTTCGATTTTTATGGTGAAAGAAAGAACATGGTCCATCCAATGTACGTCTTTCTTTTTTAATCTAATGACTACTAATAGGTTACATTACATGCCATCATTAAAAGATAACTATTAAACCATTTAATTATAACATCATTACTCCATTTAATGATGATAAAGCATAATAAATACCATCTTTATTTAGCAATTCAAGCTTCAATAAGCCTAGAATTAATTTAATCTAATTAGAATTAATTCTAGCTTATTAACTAAATGTCATTCCACTAAAGACAATTAGTTGAACTCTTGAATTACTAAATATTGTGAGAACACATACTTTATGTCCAATTGCAAACTCTATTTAGAACCTTATTATAGCCATCTACACAATAAAGGGTAAAATTATCGTTTTGCCCTTATATTGGTTTTTCCTTCTAGATCTCCCATTTTACTTTATATGGAGATTAACATAAAAGATCTCATCTTGGGGTTAAGACTTGATGGGTAGTTAGTCTATCAAACTACTGGCGTCAATTTAATCGCCAAATCTCTTTAAAACATCTAGAAGTGATGATAGCACTATAAACTCTTTATTTTACTGATTGTTCCCTGATACATGTTTCAATTGATAATTCCAACATGTAGACATTGGATTAATACTCTGTAAAATTCCATTCTGATCATATCAAGAATTATAATGAAGCACATACGAGTTCACCGCTCATCAAGATTGTGGTTCATAATAAATGAATGCTTAAGTTGTATATTTTAAGATTAAAGTAATGGCCCACTTTATTCTTGAAAACATACTTGGTTTCAGATTCATTTAATAGTGTCATTATCGATAGTCAACTACTATCATGATATAAAACTCATCATTCCCTTGAAGTAAACCCTTTTACTTACATAGAGATAAATCGCAATACTACAGTCTAAATCATAATCAAGCGATCAACTTGATTATTAAACTGTGAATCAATAATAATATACATGGTTCCCATACATCGCCATGTATATGTATATTACTTACAAAAAATCTTGGTACCTTATGACTGGTTATATAATACTCATACAAATAACTTTTTTTTATTAATAATAAAATTTTTCATTACAAAAAGTAACTGGAAGAAGATTAATTTGTAAGTAAGTACACTTGCTTTCCAGGGTACTATATTTACATAACTCCACCATATATGATATTGTGCTTTCTTCATCTTACAATGTCGTTTTGCTCCTTTTCCAACTGTCCATCTTTATTCTCTCCAGTAGTTGTGAGGTTAATTAAATTAATGTCTCGTATGGCCATACAAGACATTAATTTCGTGTTAAAGATAAATTGCATGCATAATCAATGCAGCTCACATTATTTCCATATTTCTTTTTTCTTATAACTTTCTTCTTCTTGCTCTATGGGGACAAGTGAATATAGTGCTTTCGACTCATTTTAACTTCTTTGGTTTCTAATAGTGCCTAAAATCATGTATGAGTATTTTGAGCAATTTCATGTCTTCAATTGCTAAGTATTATGGAATAATTTCATAATCAATTAAGCACTTATCAATTTTCCCACATTTAGCTTTTGACCGTCCTCGGGTAAAACATTAAAATTAAGCTTAAAGACCTAGAAACATTTACTAATTTCCTATATGTTCTAATAATACATAATCATAAGCAAATATGAATAACTTTCAAAGATCATAGCAAGAATTCAACATTCCAAGCTTTTACTCATGATCAATCAACTTTCATCATCTTCAAAAACTGAGTAATCTAACGTTAGACTCAGAAAATGTGTTTAACTAAAATATATTAATAGGTACACTCAACACCATTCATGATCATGTCATTCCATAACTTTGCATATTATTTCGCTTCTCCATCACTAATGTTCACATGCAAAATCATGGATTAAAGGACTTTTCAAGGTTGTAACGCGGGTAAAGGTAAGGACAAATGTATTTAAGTCAAGTAGCATGATAGCCATCAAAGTTAGCGAAACAAAAGTAACACTTAATATATTATCAAGTGCAAAAACCAACATTTGCTCACAATTGTGTACATCATGTAAGGGCCCAAACTATACCCTAGTAGAAATGTTACATGTCCATAAAATTATTTGTGATAGGTGTTAAAATTGTGATATGATTGTGAATTGTATATGTATTGAATTTTGGTTGAATCTCGAATTTTGGTTTGATGGACCATAATTAGTAACTTGGAATTAATTGTTACCATTAGAAAATTGATGTATTAAAATATACATTTGGATTAAGGAAAATGTCAAATGGCAAGATAAGTTGATACATGGAAATTTAGATGACTGAGCCTATAAATTGATTGACATTTGGTATAGATGATTAAGTGACAAATGGAAATTTGGATGATTGAGCCACACGTGAAGACATGTAGATGACTTCATTGAAGGATAATTAGCTTACCTTCATGTGTGACATGTGGGCATTGTAAACTAGGACACCTTGCAAAGCAAATGCTGATTCACTTCAACTTATCTGAATTTTTTGTTGCCTTCTCTCTATTCTTTGCTTCTCTCCACCGAAACTCTTTCTTACACTCATAAACTCCTAGATTTTGTTTCAATTTGGATAATCATCACTTGACATCTTTCAAGGTGTTGCATCAGGGAAGTTAGATAATGCTATCTTTTGTGCTATTGTCTTCTTGGTGTTAAGATTTTCACCTTGATCTTGGAAGTGTGCTAGTTGCATGAAGGCTAGTTTAGCTTGTTCTTTGAAGAAGGAACTTGAAGTTAAACATGTAAGGGAATTCTAAACTTATTAGGATTTATTAATACAGGTTTTATGATGATTGAATTGACATGGAATATATGTTATGATGATGATAAATGAGTGCTTGAAAAGTGATCCTTGTATGGAAAATTTTGTTTTGGTTTTGATGCATGAAAGATCATGATTTGTGAGTTGCCTCATGAATGATTTTGAATTGGATTTGGACATGATTTTGATGAGGAATTGAAGCATGAATAAGGTAGAATTGAAGTGAAATTGATGGGCTATGATGAAGGGATATTGAATGGAGCATGAAGGAGTTAAAATTGGAAACAAATTGAAGGCAAAGGGAGAGTGAACCTTTGATGAAGATGTACTAAATGGAGCATAAAGGAGTTAAAATTGGAAACAAATTGAAGGCAATGGGAGAGTGAACCTTTGATTCACTCATCCCATGATTGTGGGATTTATATGGCTCCTTCCTTCACTCATAAGAAATGTTCTGAGATGAGAAACGATGGGTTTTGTGCAATTATTGGACTATATAAGGTTAAAAAAATTTAAAATGGTTTAATTGGACTTAATTAAGGTTGAAAGAGAACCTAGTTTGATGCTAGATTAATTGATTAAAGGTTGAATAGGTTTCGAATTATTAATTGAGGTAATAACTTAAGGAAGGTGTTATTAGATAGCAAAGTATCTCATTTTGGAACTTATGAGTTGTTAAAAGAATGAAGTATACTTATGAATGCAAATGTAATTCAAAGAACATGAGTAATGTGAATTGGATATGATTGTTTGAGAATTGGGAACCAGTGTGATTACATGTAATATGTAATGACTTAATGCTTCATTGATTTATTGATGCAAATGCTTAAATTCATAATGTAATGACTTAATGCTTCATTGATTTATTGATGCAAATGCTTAAATTCATAAGGCATGATGAGTTTTTTAAAGTGTGAATGAATATATTGAGTTTGAGCATGAGAAGATAATTCATACTTATGCATTATTTCATTGTCAAGTGATTATGGAATGTGATATGTTTTGTTTTGAAACTGCCAAGTCCTAGTTGTAGGTAAATAGGCATACCTAGAAGGGTCTATAGCTGCTTTTGTGACACTAAGGAGTGTTTTGTACTTCGACACTTTAGTATCTTCTGTTCTTAGACACAACAGTGCCTTTTGTAATAGAGATATAAGTCTCTTCTATTATGTGATACCAATCATAGGTATCTTCTGCTCTGGTCCCATTATGGCTAATTTGTTTTGTATTATAATATATCTTCATTTTTGAAGCAAGTTATGTTCTGTTTAGATACAAGAATGTTCTATTATGATATAAATGTGTTATGTTCTGATACATTTACATTCTGTTCTGAGACTTTTATGTCTATTATAAAGTAATGACGTTCTGTTCTATTATCTATATGTTTTATTTTGATGCAAAAATATTTTTGTTCTGATGAATTATATTATGTTCTGATGCAAATAATGTTTATATTATGCTTTAATTTGAACAATTAAAGATTTCTTATGATATGACCTGATTCAGTGAAAGTGAATGCTAGATGACTGTTAGAAGCAGTTTCCATTTTATATCTTATTTAGTTATTCCCCACTAAGCTATATACTTAGCACAATGGTTTTTCCTTTGTGTAGGTTCTGATAAGGAGACTTGACACTGGGACAAAGAGAATCTCAGTGGCCAAGAAGGATGTGTTTTGTTTTGGAAAATGTTCAGTTTGTTTTTGAGTTATACTCAATATGATAAGAAATTTTATATTATTATGTATATGGTTTGTCATAAACTTAATACAATATGAATTTAGAATTTATGGCATGGATTTTGATAAGTACAAGATGTATGACATGTTCTATTTTTAACTCAACAAATTATGAATGTGAATTATGTTGCTTTTATTTTCAAGGAACTTCTAGAGTATCTTGGTATGTGTTAGGTATGTTTTGTGTGGCATCTGTATATCCTCTTAAGGGGGTATGTGGGTGTTACACATCAACCATGATGAATGCAAAAACAAGTTTCACAACTCAAACTTAAGCTATCATACATAAACCACAAACCACATGAAATATATACCAATCCGAAGGGATCACTTATACAATTGATGACAATACATTAAAACCACAAAGAGTGACCCTTCTAAGCTAACATCTACCTCATATTCAACATACTCAAGTAACCCATTCATTACAACTTTAGGAGGATGTATTAAGTGTGAATAGCCTTGCAAACGACATATGCACTTCCTCCTTGATACATTTATTTAATTTTTTTTCTTTTTCTTTCTTTTTTCTTTCCCTTTCTTTTCTCTTTTCTTTCTTTTTTCCCCTTTTTATTATAAAAATTAAAAGAAACTACATTAACATGGGAATTTCAATAATAAGGCTTGGGAATGACATTTGGTTAGGTTAAAGTATGTAATGTGACTAATACACAAAGAAAAGGCAAATAAAGCTCAAGGGGGACTTATTAAAAAGGAAAATCATATAATGGGTAGGCTATTTGACTAATGTAGTTCAGAAAAGAAAAGAATACCTAATCATATCTGTATTAATGCATATGATAAAATGTGATCTCAAATAGAAATTTAAGGTAAAATTAGGAGGTACTTGTCATGAAGGTCACACATTATCAAAAGACAATGAGACTAAAATAAATGTGTCAGTCAAATAGGGCTCAAAATCTCACTGACTTTGTTTACTACTAGTTACTATTCTTCTAAAGCTAATGCATATCGACTAATCACAGGAGCAAAAATACATAATAAAGTTGCTATGAAATTCTCTAGTCAATTCAAACTCTAATCATGACTATATAATCCCATAAGTAATAGAAAATGAGAAAATGTTTGTTCGTTTATTTTATTCATTCTTTCATTTTGATTGAAAACTTAAAACAAGTAAAACAAACAAATTCAAAAACACATATGCATAAAAAATAATGCAGAAATGTAAAGAAAAGGAAATTTACTTCCCTTGGGTTGCTTCCTAAGAAGTGCCTTTGTTTAGGGTCGCTGGCTCGACTCTATATTTCCTCCTCACGTGACAAAATTGTGATCTTTAGGTGTCACATATAGCTACTCTATTTGAGGTTCTTTTAGATAGGGCCTTGGCTGATAATCATTCATCTCCAGCATCTTCCCTATCTTCAGATTCTTCATCTCTACTGAGTCCTCACATTTTTAAAATAATTCAAATGACTCTTTGCATTTTTCTTCTTTGTTTAATTCTTCCAACCTACTAGGTAAAGGTGAAGGATCAGTCTAAAAAATAATTATGGACTCAGAACTTACCTCTAAGCTAAAAGATATGTATTTTTCTACTTTGAGCTCCTTGTTTGTTTCTTCCACACAAGCAACTCCTTGAGTATTACACTCAAGATTCTCAAGCTCTTCATCACTTTGTAAAATTGCTGAATTTATGTCCATAAGGTATGCCTTGGGTTGATATGACTGTGAAGTAAATCACTTGTTAATATAGAAATCTGATATGATATGTAAATTACACAAGAAGGAGGGTTGAATTATGTAATATTTTCGAAAATGTTAATCTTGTGAGACTTCTTGAGTTTCTTTATGAAAATTCAAATGATTACTAAAACACTTTGCTAAAGTTGATAAGCAATGCGTAAGTAATATTATATACTCCATCTAACAATAAGAAAATTAACAGTAAGTGTTAGAGAATAGACACTGCGATTTTATACTGGTTCCCCCAAAACCTTGGGCTATGTCTAGTTCTCAGAGTTCATATGAGATTTCACTATACTCTTCAATGTTACAAGTATTCTTTCTCCACTTGCAGAGCCTCTTCGGGTCTCTCTCACAAAGTATTCTTTATTAGCTATATTAGCCTCTCCAGGCTCTAGCCTTCCTTTCTCTCTCTAAGAAAATTATTTTTAAGCTTTAGGTTATAAATGTATTCGCTCACTTCTTTCACACTTTGAATACAAAATATTTGCTATTGTAAACATGTAAAAAATGCTAACTTAGTCTTCGACTAGAACTAGTATTTATAGCTTAAGTCTCCAATAATCTTCTTGAAAACTGCTTCTTGAATCTTCTAGAAACGGTTATTAGTTGAGTCTTGTAACTAACTCCAACTAACTTACTGTTTGACGTTCTAGAATATCTTCCTTTTTTATCATCTAGAATAATGCTTCTTCTGTTACTATGTTTCTAAGTTGGTTGCCCAAGAAGGTGTAACACATCCTTGACTGAAGGTATGAAACCTAAAGGTCTGAAATGTATAACCAAAAATGCATAAAGGTTTCTAAGTTGAAATTAATACCTTTAACCATGATACTTCTGTAATGTCCTTCTTTTACTTTGCCAACTACCTTGAAATGCACAAAGTTTTCATCTGTAGTTGAAACTCCAAATTTACTTCCTGATGCTTTTGAAATGTGGTGTGAAACATAGATACCTCCAGGTTGAGCTGCATTACATGCATCATCTATGTTCTTATAACTACTTGAATATGCTCTTCTATAAAATCATCTTTATTTCCCTCAAGAAACATAAAAAACATCTTCTTTTTCCCTTTTTCTTCATTTCTCACAAGGGTTGAACATCTTGGTTGAACATCTGGCATAATTTTTATCGATGTTCTGCTCGTAATCAGATAGATTATATACCAATCCTTTGAAATCTTCAATGGATATGGTTCTGCCTTCTCATATTGCGAAATACCATATAATCTTCATTCTTTATGGCTTAGAAGATGTATTATTTGAGCATTAATCGGTATCGACTCGACTAGTACCTTGACCGACTTTTTTAAAGGTTCTTTAATAATAATTGAGCTTCTGCTTCAAATAGGTATGGGTTCTTCTATAATCTTCATTCTCAAATCTTGTTTGTTGATTGGTTAAGAAGAATTGTAAGGTTCCAATTGGTGTTCAACTATTTTCGCCTCCTGTTGAACATCAGAAGAAGAAACCTTTTTCTGACTAGGCTTTACCTTCTTTTGTTTTTTTTTTCCGGTTTAGATTGTTGTTGAGGCTTCTTCCTCTAAAATACCAACTTCCTTTTAATTTTGTCTCTCCAGATGATTTTATTGATTGACTTTGCAAAATAGAGACAATTGATCTAATAGGCTACTGTCTTTTCTCCTGCTTTTTATAATCTCCATCAAGAATCAAAGAATTCCTCTTCTGCTGTTCTTGTTGTCATAAGGTCAATAGTATTGGTGACCTTCTTGATTATTTGGATTTTGTTGATTGAAGTGTCTTCGCCTTTCCCTTCAATGACACTTGTTGCGATGATTGTTCTACCCGACTTTCCTCGTTTTGTAGAATTGTCTTAGATTGTATTGGTGCATCATATGATTTCTCAGTCTTTTCTTCTACGAATGTTCTTCCTGTTGATCGAGGTTTTGTTTTTCTTACAGACATACCATGTTCAATTCTACCCTGTCTTACTATTAGCTCCCCCTCAGACCTTGCTTTGGGTGTAGAACCTTTATCCGCCTCATCATCAAACTTTATCCTCATTCTGTGAATAGTTGTGGCATTAATAATATTCTTTACATCCATCTTTACCTTGTTACCTCTATCAAAAAAGATTCCTGATTCTCTTAAAAATCCTTGTCAATAGCATTTCATACAGTGAAGAGCTAGAATCTCCTTTTGACTTCATCATGTACTTCAAAATCAAGTGCGGAAGATTAAAGGGTTGATGATTTAGCAAGTGATACAGACAATGTTCATCGTTCATTGTCACAGCGTCCTTCTAGTCTAATCTTGGTAGAACACAGTGAATAAGCAGTGAATGTAGAACCATAGCCTTCGGAACAATGGTTACCACCTTCTTAACTTCTGGATCACTACTTCTATAGAGTTGTCGATTGATGTGCATTCTATCTATACAACAATGAGTAATCAATTTTGTATTGTTAAACATCTTTACTCTAATGCTAGGACACCCACTGACCCTTTTGATAGTATCTTGCATCATGATAATTGACAATCCATCTACTATTAATACTTAGGTATCGTCCACCACCTTTGTATTTTTCCAAAACACATATATCTCATTCAAATAGACATTTTCATGAACCTTGAAGAAGTTTTTCCAGTCAACTGTTTCAATCTCTAGTTCAATGTCCATCTGATTTTTCCTTCAATGATTTGAAATCAATGTGTCGCCCATAGATAAGTGATTGCTCCATTTGTGATCTATAACAAAGAAAAACTAAACACATAAGAGTATTTTGCTCAAAGTAGTGATGTTAGTCTATAAAAGTAAGAATATGAGATGAAAAGAACTTATAGCTTGGAACAAAGTATTGAATCGTCTTGGTTGAGAACACTAAACAAGTTGGTTTTAAAGTATTTCAAAAAAATTCTAGAGTAGAAGGTATTTTAGAATCTTGAAAAGATTTCCTTCTTATATGAACTCTTGAAAAGTTACCATTCATAACTTACTGTTACTATTTACTTGAAAACTTACGACTTTTTATCTTCTTCTTGTATGAATCGTCTGG
>JANIPM010000007.1:374502-392496 GCA_027478405.1 Erythroxylum cassinoides
ATTTATTGTTCTTTTTATTGGATGTTTTGAATCTTTTGATGTAATATTATTTATTAAAATGATGAAATTGTATTATTTTAATATTTTATATTATTTTTAATGTTATAATTGTATGATGATGATTGTCTTTGTTTATATTAATTATGGTTATTATTTATATGTGAAATATTTAAAAATTATTTTTATTTCATATGAATTGTCATTATTATTTATTATTAAGATTTTTGAAAACATAGTTGATGTAAACAGTAAACTAGTAAAGTATACAGCAGTACAACTATATAATATACTAATGGACTATTTTGCAAATTTTAAAAATTGTAGGGACTATTTTATAAATTTTAAAAATTATCCGAAACGGTACCCGGTATTAATCTATACCGCTACAGTTTCATTCCAGACCTCAATCCGATACCGAACCCGGTACGGTATTCATAACTTTGCTATAACCTAAGATGGATTAATCAACCTAACTTTGGTTATGGATGGGGATATCCATCAGAATTACTTCTATGATAGTAGTTTGCAAGACACACAACAATTCTCATATTGACTAGAAACTTCTTGTCAAAACTTAGGTACATCTCTGGAAGAATTGATAAATGTTATGATTGCTAACAATCTTCAATTTCAACAGGATATGCAGCAGCTTCAAGAAAGTATGCAACAACTTCAACAAAAGACCCAACAGTTCTAGCAGGAAATGAGGCATATAACGTCTAGAAGCTAGAACTTGTTAAGCTAAATGGGTGAAACGGCAGCGAGGATCGAACGCCTAAAATCACAAATGGAAGAGGAGCAGTCATATGAACCCGAGGCATACCCTATGAACGTAAGTGCAGAAATCTTACAAAGTGATGAGGAGTTTGAGAATTTTGAGAGCATCACTCAAGGACTTGCTTGTGTAGAAAAAGCAGAGGAGAAGCTCGAAGCAAAAAGAACATATCTGTTTTTTGGTAATTCAAAAAATTTATAAATAAATAATAAAAAGTATGTACATCGAGAGATTTCCAAATATGGCAATTCCTTACCCATCCGAAAGGGAACTTACAAGAAAGCATGAGGAATCCTAAAACTATTCCCCCAGACCATAAAAACAAAATAGCATGCCTAAACCATATCTAGCAACCAAAATGATCATATCAAAGACCATCTTACCAGCAATACAACTATTTCCATATAAGAGTTTCAAGCAACATAAAACTAATCAAGACTTCCTACTAATCCTTCTCATTCGGGAAGTAAGGGCTTTCCTATTGATAAATTGCCAAAGGAGTGGACCTTGTAGCTTGGGATACCATGCACAATCTTCATTGCTTTTGTAGGTTCAACCAGTAATGCATCTTATGCCTCTCTTACTGATAAAGACTGTGAGTTTCCTTTCATTTTCCTAAAGATGTAGTGATAATCCATGCCTTGCAAATATGCTCACATTGATATAGATTATCGATGAGTGAGATAAAAATTGCTTTTCCAAACCAATTAGCACACCTGCAAAATAAATATTAGAAGAAAAAAAGAAAACAAGTCAGTAACCTCTCTTTACCTACTCTTAGTGGCTCAGAGGTAAGTACTGAGTTCCATTTTGTTGTTAAGAATGACTTTTCAGTTTTACATAATAGATTGGAGGAATTAAATGCGAAAGAAAAAGGCGAAGAGACTTTTGAGATATTTTCAAAGTGCATGGACTCAGTCACGATTGAAAGTCAAAGGATAAGGGAGATGTTGAATATGATGGATCATCAACCAAGGCCCTTTCTGGAGGAGCCTTGTATGGAGAAGCTGCATGCGACACCTGAAGATCAAAGTTTTGTCACATGAGGAGGAAACACGAAGTCTAGCCAGTGATCCTAAACCAAGGCACTTTTTGTGAGGTAACCCAAGGAAAGTAAATTTATTTTCTTTACATTTCCGCATTACTTTTTATTTACATGTGTGTTTCTATGTTAGTTTGTTTCTTGCTTGTTTTTAATTTTTGAATTAAAATGAAAGAAAGAATAAAACAAACATTTTCTCATTTTCTTTTACTTATAAAAATTATGTCAAGGCATTAAGTTTTTTTATGCTAAATATTTGCAACTTGTCAAAAGAAGAAAAGCTATTCAACTTCCTATTGGGACATAACTCTTGGGCACAAATTGAACTACAAAGGCAAAGTTTTTGATACCTCCCAAGTTCCATTACTACTACTAATTGATTGATGGATTTATGGCCGAATAATTACAAAGAAAAAATTTTCAACAGTAATAAGAATGGAAATATTATTGTAGGCAAACTCAATCAAAGGTAAGTGTCAATTCCAACTATTGCCAAAATCTATCAGACACATCCTCAACGTATCCTCTAAGGTCTAAATTGTCCTTTTAGACTATCTATCAGTCTGAGGATGAAATATTGTACTAAAATCCAATCTAGTGCCCAACGCATCTTATAATTTTTTCTAGAACTGAGATGTGAAGTGCGATCCTCGGTCCAAAACTATCGATACAGGTACTCCATAGAGGCACACTATCTAATCAATATAAACTTGAGCGAGCTTAGACACTAAATAAGTAGTCTTCACGAGTAAAAAATGTGTTGATTTCATCAATCTATCTACGATCACCCAGCTTAAATCACTTCGAGTTCTTCTATAAAGAAGGCTAACCATGAAATCTATCGCAATCCTCTCCCATTTCCATTCATGAATTGGCAGTGGTTGTAGCTTACTTGAGGGCTTCTGATGCTCAGTTTTTACTTGTTGACACATCAAGCATTTACAAAACATATTCATCCACATCTTTCTTCATACCATCCCACCAATACATATCTCTAATGTTATGGTACATTTTGGTAGAACCTGGATGCATATGGTATGTAGTATAGTGCGCTTCCTCTAGAATCTTGTAGTGCACCACAGAGCCGGCCCTGGGCAGGTGGGCAGGGGCAGGCAGGGCACCTGCCCAGGGCCCACCAATATAAAGGGGCCTTTAAGGGTCTAAGGTTTTTAATGGGAAAAATCAGTAGTGCCTTCGGTGACTTGTACTTGTGAGTAATCAAGGTCTTAAACAGTAGAAAAAGTTGGTGTCTTGGTGGCTTACAACGCTCTTAGTATTCAATAAGTTAACTTATTAAATACTGAAAGTTAACGTTTGTTAATTATAAATATTTTCTAAATTTTGAGAAAATGTTGTTGTCTTGGTTAGATAAAGGCTTACAACCGTTCTTAGCATTTAATAAGTTAACTTTGAAAGTTAATGCTAACTTGTTAATTAAAAATAATTTTGAAGTATTTAAGTTATATTCTTATTTCTAATTAATCTTTCTATTTTTTAAGGTACTTCAACTTAAAAATTAGTAGCAAAAAATTTCACGATTATGTCTTCTGAATTCTGAGTATAATTTAAAGGTAAAGTTTCTAAATTTTTAATATATTTTTAGCTTATTAAATATTTGCATGTTATAATTAATTTTTAATTTGTCATTAACGTGGACATTATATTAGCATTTTAAATCATAACATTTATATTAAATAATATTGTATTTATTTTTGTATTTTCTTTTTTATTTTTAGATTACCTATTATTTATAATATTTTAATATTAATAAATAATTTAATTTTTATAATTGTAATTTTCATTATACTTTGTCACAAGTAATGTAATAATTGTTAGATTTGTGTTCTTGTAGAGTTCACTTAAGTTTAGTGATAATATGACTAAATCAAATAATTTAAATTATTCAATTCAAAGACCACATAAATGGTTTTCCTTTATTATAAAAATACATATGATTCTATTAAACATTTCGTAATAATAAAATAATAATAATAATAATATTCAATCATTTTCACGGCTTATAGAATAGGATAATATTTGACTTGGGAAACTTAGAATATTATTTACTATATTTTTCCTAAGTATGTTAATTTCTTGTATTTTTAGAAATTAGTGTGTCTTTATCATTAAGATTTGCTCTTTGTTTTTTATTTTAACGTTAGATATTAAATTTTGCTATTTATTTTTTCCTCTATCACAGATATAATACCATTTATATATCTTTGTGATATATTGTGAAGCTATTGGAGTTTGGTCATGCCTGCATACTTCTTCTAGTTCTATACAGGTGCTTTTGTTTTTTTTCTAATCCAACTGTGTTATAATTGGTTTATATTATGTTGCCTAAAAAGCATTTGTCTAGAAGTGAAAAAGGAAAAAAAAAACAAACAAATAGCACAGTTGATAGAGTCTAAAAAATGAGCAATTAATAAATTTATTAAAAGAGTAAGTTCCTCTAACGAGAGCCCTGATGAATTAGGTGAAGGTAGTCTTGAACAACATAAAGGGTATTGAAAACCTACTTAAGGTCATCAATCTTACAAGAAATGTTAAATGGTTTAGCTATGTTATGTATTAAGAAGGATATGTTGAACAATATTGATCTTAATAATATTATTAATGATTTTGCATCTAGAAATGCATGAAGAAATTGTTTTTCATAAATCATGATCCTCTGTGTATTTGTTAGTGTAATTTTCTTAGTGTTTTGCGATCCAATATTGTTATTTGATTGCTGCTATTACTATTTTGTTGTTACTGTTATTATTTTTAATTATTTTATTGTTAATAATATTTGTAAGATATTATTAGCTGATGTTATGATCATTTAATATTTGGTTGATAATATAAACTTATAAATTGAGTCATTTATATTTCATACAAATATGTAAATTTAAGTTTATTATCAATTCATTAGGGCCTTTTTTTTCATTTCGCCCAGGGCCTATAAAATGATAGGAACGGCCCTGGTGCACCACTACCATAGGTACATATCAGAACACCCAGAGGACATTCCAGTATATATCCTATGATAATGACGCCCTAAAACAGTCACTACAATCACTTAACATGTCATCATCTATCTTTATTCTCTTATAAGACATCATCAAGAAAGTCACAATATTTTAAAACCAAATTTTCTCATTTCATTTCATAAACTCGAACGTATATACATTGTAGCTTTCAAACAACCATAAATGTACATCATCATATCCTAATACAAAATATGCTACATAAAAGAGGAAATTACACAAAAATATATCTAATCTTTCCAATCACAGCTGACCGACTTTTGAGCCATTTCTTCTTATTCTCAAAAGTACAAGATTATACTTCTTGTAGCGTCTTTCAGTAGCTAAAGGCCTCTCTCAATCCTGAAAAACCAACATTGCAATTTTGATGAGTTTTGCGAACTCAATGAAGTAACCATCATCGATGATTCACTTAATTTACAAATCACATCAATACACATAACATATGATCCACATCTTTGCATTTTTGCATCAAGCATCATATATCACTTTCCGAACAATAATACCAATCATTCCATTAATACAAAAATACACATATCAATTATAATTGCAATGTACGTAAGACTCATTTTCGTTTATTATTGTCGTTATGACCGAGCACCTTTTACTAGTCCATATCCTTTAATGGATATCGAGCTATATCAGATAATGTACCATATCTCATAGTAGATACCGAGTACATTCACAACTGGGCCTAAGGCTCTGATCACAGTTTAAGCTTTAAGCTCTTTATCCTGGCGACTCCAGTCATAACTGTCTTTATCTTTTATGCATTCATACATTGGAATGCTTTACGTTATCGTATTCTCAATCAATCACATGCTTTCATATTAACATTTGGAATATATTTGTCATCGAACCTTGGTCTGACATTTAACAAAATTATTGAGAAAATATTTATTTATTCTCATTCACATACAAGTAACACTTCAAAATCAAATTCATGCATCAAAGATCTCGGACCTTCAGTGTCCATAATTCAACAATCAATCTCACATTCATAAAATAATTCAAACACGATCTAGAACAAACAATAAATTGAGTAAGATTGTCTAAGTTACTCACAGTTTGTCCCGGAGCTAATGCTTGAAAGTTCCGGCAACATCTAAATGTTGACGTTCCAAATGCTCCTCTATAATATACAATACATACATATATCACAAGTTTGCACAATTTCGTGAATATTCCTTGATGTACATTTATGTTTATGAAATATGCGCAATGCATATTCATGACAATCCCAGGTATTTTTTCATTATTCTCATCACAAAATCAATCCAATATCAAAACTCACTTAAGTATCATTTGTACGTAGGGTTTATACCTCAAATAAACACTTTGAATCTAATTTCATAACCTAATGAATCATTTCAGATTTTTCCAAAAACTGACTTTCGAGTGGCACGTCCTACAAATCTTCTTCCCTACAATCGAACATAGCAATACATACCAAATATTAAGCATGCAATTTATCAAGTAAACATTTAGTTATGCAATGATCAATGCCTGTATGCAATACCTAACCCAATGTATCCACTCATTTAATTTGATATAAAGGCTTACACTAAGGCGGGTACACATTACTATATATACGCGTTCGCTAGATAAATATATAAGTATCGATCGATATCTATATATATATAGATACACGTGCATATGAATATGGTATGCATTACTACATGCTATCATCTACACCAACATTGAACATTATTCAATTGCTGGTATAATAACGGTAATAGTAAGTCGGTATGAACTTAATTGGTAATCAAACTTGTCCGTCCGAACCTTCTGATAGAGGTCTCGCTCCAACTATACCTTTTTTTTTCAATTGGTGGTAATCCGAGTAGTGGTTGGCGATGAGACCATGGGCCTTTTTTCGTTAAATGATGGTGGTGGTGACCGATAATAACCACTAGAAGCAATGGATCGACGATTGACATTTTTTGTCAGTTTTTCTCCTCAATTTTTGCAACGATTCCGGTGACAATGGTGGTTGAAAAGGGTGTGGTTGTGTCGAGCTTGTTGAGAGGAAGAGATTAATATATAACACTAACTAGTTTAAGTCACCGACGATGAAGAATGGTTAAAGAGAGGGAATTCATTAATAGTAGCTTTGGGGGGGTTAAAATGAAAATATGATAAAATGAGATAAAAGAAGAAATTGTCTCTTATATATATAACATACGAGATGTTGCAGGGAGGTTTGTGAGACCTTCTTTTTGGTGCTTGGTAAGAACCAATATTGCACAACTTTGGTAGCATGATAGTGGCATGTTTTGGCAAAAAATTGATGCAATAAAGCTATTCAAAGTATTGCCAAGTCATTAACAAGCTATAAAGTGTGAAAGTTGTCCATTTTGACAAAATACAACCGCATTTGGAAATGGAATGATCATGACATCGTAGTAGCTGAAAATTCGGGTTTGAGACAAGTTAAAGAGCACTTTAGTTTTTGGTCGCAATAGTTATAAATAATAGTTATAGAATGATAGTCACTTTTTGGTTATGTTGGTTTGTCAGTTGTTTGGTCTAATATGAATGTTTGAATGGGTCAAAATGTTTCAAACATTTGCATATTCAAAATTAGGATAAGTTAGTATGAAAAGATAGGATGGTTAGTGAAAAAAAAAGTTTGACCTTATCCAAAACTAATGCTTATATGTATGTGTGTATGTGTTTCTGTTAGCATTGTATTCCAATTTCTATTACAGAGTCCGGTGTGCTAGAAGTGCTTCGGCGGTGATGGGTGATTATCAAAACTAGATTTTCTCTAATGATGAGAAATCAAACCATGATGTTACAGTTGGTTAGAGAAAGACACCTCCACCACAAACACAAACACAAACTTTGCCTCCACAAACACAACAAAAGTCAAAATGGCAGTCGCAGTAATGGTGGCACAATTGATTTGCCTTTTTTAGATTTAGTTTCAAAGTATTTAACTGACGTTACACTTGTAGGATATTTTTTTTATTATTTTTCTTTTTTGGGTCTCTTACACAAGTGGCCTATAAGAAAATAATAAATAATGACAACTGTGTTTCTTATATTAGACGCAAATGTTAAATTGATATTTTTTAAATGTTTATAAAACCTTAGAACTTGTTCAAAAGTTAGAATTTAAATTGAATTTTGATAAAAATATTAAATTTCAATCGATGCTTTTACCTTAAAATTTTAAATATTATAAAATATTTAAGTTTAAATTAAAATATTCCGTAACTTTTGATTTGAAATTATGCTTTTATGCAAAAGTTAAATAGGAAAATTTACCTTCCAACCGCAGAAAAAGGGGGGTATCAAAGGGTTTAGACGGACAGAGTGCTTAAGCAATTGACAAAGAAACAGAAAGAGTTGCAAACTATACGTTAAAAGCCCTTAGCCGTTTTAATTATATCTCTACCTGCGCTGTCTCACAGGGATGCACCTGCGGCAAGTAGCACGAATTTTTCTGAGGAAATTCCGTCTTCCTTCTCATATAATAGTATCTTCATCTTCTTGCTGCCCAAACGAGTTGCCCAGTACATATAAGTTTAATGTTATTTGTATGCTCTTTTGTTTGTGTTGGAATCCTTCTGAATCTGGTTTTGCGCTTTTTCAGCCCAAATAAACTATTTCCGTAGGCATGGTTCTGGAAATTCCAGTTGGAGGATGAATCCTCACGTATGGAATGTTGTAGCGGGACAAGCAGGTAATGTTACTGTATTATATCTGTATCATGATCGTTATTTTTAATGTGCGAGTAAATTTGAATAATTTTGAAAGAAAAATTGGAAACTCTTATATTATTTGTGGTGATTATTGGATAAATTGACCGAATTTATGTGGCAACTTATGATTTGTATTAAACTTACAAATCCAATCATCAAAGCCACGCTACACAGCTGGGTATAAACTGCATGATTGCCACTTTCTGGCTGTTTGCTTCTTATTCTTCTCATTGGAGTCCTCCATAGCTGAATTTTACCTTCAACGACTTGTAGATACTTTTCTACTTTTGTGTATTATTCTAAGCTTTTTTTAATGGAATGCCTCTACAAATCTCAGCTGAGCACAACATCCTTATGCACCCATTTCACATGTTGGGCATAGCTAGTGTATTCCGTGGCTCATAATTAGGCCTCTACAAATGCAAAAAGTGATAAATTCCTTTAGTAGCTAGCAGCAATAATTGATGATAACACGTTTAATACAAAATCTTTCTCTTAACAAGTGGATACTTTCTTGACCTTAAGAATGCGAATTTGTTTTTGATATCAATTGGTTTCTATAGAATGAGTAGTATTAATATGTTTCATCAAACTGGACACTTAGTGGTGTTAAAAATAGGGAAATGATGGCCTATTACATATTTCTTTGTCATTACCTTAATTGTAATTGACTTTTGCAAGGCATTTGAATTTAAACTTAATCTTGGTGCTTGTTTTTGAAGATATTTTAATGATATGTATATCATTATGGTTCGTGTTTGCAGCAATTATGCTTGGGATAAATTCCAATCTCATACTTTCAGATGCGTCAGTTGGAAGTAGTTCAGAGCATGATTTGAATGGTGCTACGGTAATTGGGTTACAAAAGGTTGAGGATGGTTCTGTAGTTTCAAATATACATACATCTAAATGGAGGATATTTACTGATAAAGGGAGGGAATTCTTCCTACAGGCAAGCACATTTTGCCCTATGTCTCAAAATTCTAGAAAATTGCCTCTTCCTTTTCTATCACTGTTGTCAAATTTATTCTTCCTGCAATCAAGCACATTTTTCCACATGCTCATAATTCCAGAAAAGTGCGTCATCCTTTAGTATCATCTTTTTCATATTTTCTTGAAAATTCATTTCCTTGTGTTTTTTTAGGGAAAAATAAATGAGGCTGAAAAACTCTTCTTCTCTGCCATTCAAGAAGCAAGAGAAGGTTTTGGGGAGAGAGATCCCCATGTTGCATCAGCTTGCAACAATTTGGTGAGTTGACATTAATATGCATTCATAGGTTAAGAGTTGTTGTTTGTGTGGTTCTTGGTTTAGTGTTTGCATAAATTGTACTTATCAAGACAAGGTTAGAACTATGTCTAAAAGTTAGCTTGCCATCATTTTGCTTGAAATTGTTTGTGGTTATAGGCATATCGGATTCTTAATGATATAAATGTTACTTCTTTCATATTAGACACTAAATTATATTTTTAAAATGCTTATACTAGATGTAGTGTACGGATTCTAGTAATGTGGAAAAGGTATTATAATGCTAATATATGCAAATATCTTCCATACAAGACTCATTATCATCTCATATTGTTGTTAGGTTAAGATTGACAAAATATTTTTAAGGGAATGAATAATTAGATCCTATTTTCCATTGAAAACCCTACAAAAAATTTCCTAATCATGATTGTGGTCATATGATAAGTGGCAATAAGGGTATTACTTCCTATCGAATGGTGAATTCCAGTATGTTATTTCAATAGTTTTGTATTTGTCGAGTATATAAACCAGATGGTGTAGGAATTCCATACTATATGTATTTGGAAAATCTTGGGCTATTTAATGTTTTTTCCTACGTTTTATTTGTATTACAGATACCAATTAAATCCAATGGCATAATAATACAATAGAATCACGATTGTTGCCAACACCTTCTACACTAAGTGTTCAAACCTTCTTATTGCTAATCTGTTTCAGTATGGCAAGGTCTTCTAGTTCGGTGAACTCTATTAAGCTTTGTGCTCTCTTATTTGTTGTTTGTTTTCATTTTTGTATCCTTTTCCCTAATTCTAAATGCATACTTAGGAACGGAAGAATTCTAAATGCATACTTAGGATGGGAAGAATTCTAAATGCATTCAAGATTAAATGGAAGAATAATTGTCCATTTTTTATTAATGCTTGTGTCGGTATTATGCATAGGAGATAATTAGTTAGAGGATTTTGTGGAATAAGATTATTAGTTACATGTATATTTTAATTCGATAAGATTATTACTGTATATTTATTTATATCCTATAAGTAGTTATATGATTGTGTATATCCCTAATTTGTAGGATATATTTTAGGGATATCTCCTGTATATGTTCTTGTAAACTATTCAAGTAAAGACAAAACTATTATTCTGCTTTTCATGGTATCAGAGCCATCAACTCTTTTTTTGGAAACTTTTGTCCAAAATTCTGTTCTTCTGCAAGGAAAGGTAGCTGCTGAAACCTAGCTAAGGAGCCATGTCAAAGGATACAACTACCAGTGAGGTCTCTCCATTGGACAGTATTGCTATAAGACGTACCAAACATTCAAGCAACATATTGTCTAAATGGGAAGAATTATCTGATGTGGTCTCAACTTTTTCGGACATTCTTAAGGGGAAAAGGCAAGCTTAGCCATTTGTTGGGGATGGACCAATCAAAACTGATCCTAGATTTGACGCAGGATGAGCATCATTCCATGGTTATGTCATGGCTATGGAACTCAATGAATCCTGAGATAAGTGGCACTTGTATGTTTCTCAGCACAACTAGGGAGATTTGGGAGGCAATTCAACAAACTTACTCTATGGTTAATGATGTTGCTTGAGTTTATGAGATCAAATCTCAAATTTCAGCAACTAAACAAATGACTCGCTTAGAAATTGAGCTTGCAAATCTCTTGCAAAGTCTATGGCAGGAATTAGATCATTATCAATGCATCAAAATGCAGTGAGTAGAAGATGTTGGAATGATAAAACGATTTATGGAAAAAGATCAAATCTCTAAGTTCCTTGTTGGTCTTAATGTAGAATTCTATGCTATGAGAGTCCAAATTTTGGGAAGAGATGATCTTCCATCCTTGAATGAGGCCGTTGTTATGATTAGAATTGAGGAAGGGAGAAGAAGTGATGCTGTAAATACATCCAGCAGCAAATTAAGGATCTACCCTGGTAACTAAATACACAAATTTGAAGGAGGTAAATGCTGCATAAACTGCAGCAGACAATAGGTAGTCTCCTCCATCCAAGTCATTAAATAAAGACACCCTCTATTGCACATACTATAAAAAGCACCTTCATACAAGGGAGCAGTGCTGGAAACAAGGGCACTACTCTTTCATAAAAATGTTCCCAAAACTTTTTGGGGGAAGCTGTCCTTACTTCTGCCTCCTTACATAATAGATTGCCAACTAGAGTTCTTAATTTTCAATCACCAATAAATGTTTTTACACAATTCTAAATGAATCTAAGCCTCTTCAATACTCTTGTTCCTAGAATTTTTGGAAGTATAGCCTATGTTCATATTCACTCTCAAAATAGAGGAAAACTTGTTCCTTGTGCTCTCAAATGTGTTTTTGTTAGTTAAAACACTCCTTTTGTGGTATAGTTTCTAAACCAATCTTTACCTCCACATTGGTAACCACTCTATGCCCTGAAAAGTTACACTTCACATACTTAGTCTTAGTCATACTCAATCTAAAGCCTTTCGACTCTAACGTATGCCTCCAAAGTTCAAGCTTGACATTGGCCCCCTTTTTTGTCTCATGCACTAAAACTAAATAAAAAATGACCTTGTGGCATAATGAAAATTTGTTTAATTTGTCTTACTAAAAATTGAATGTATTTCCACTTTAATTTTTCTTTAATAGTTTAGAGTATAAGTTTATTAAGGAATAATTACAATCCTTATTAAATGGGATTCTATTATTATTTTTGGAAGTTTAGTTGGAATTCTTGTTCCATTTGAATTGGATTTCAAAATTTGTATATATTAGGAAATTTAGAACAATATGATTTCTTATTTATTCCTAAGATTAACTTTCCTTATGTAATTGATTCTTACTATTATATAAAGGCCACAAGGGTCAGATTGTATCAAGCCCTCATTTGCATTCTCTGATATTGACTTAACATGGTATCAGAGCTAGGTTAACCTCAGACCACCAAAACCTCCCTTTTGCACCCAAAAACACTTTGACCTAACCAAAACCCTCACCATAAAACCCTAAATCCCTAAAACCCTTTGACCTATCCAAAGCCCTTACCTCCGTCCACCGAAACCAAAATCAAATCACATAGAAGCAGCCAGAGGCATCAACAATTAGAGCAGTATGGATATTATTGTCGAAAACCTTCCACGTATCAGTGCGTGGGCAATCGCGCTGATAGAAGTAATAAAGATGACGAGGAAATGGAAGAAAAAGGAAGGTACTTTTATTGACAGTAGAGTGCAAGAATCTTAAACACAATACAATCAATAGTTTAATCCTTTCGAGCGGATCAATCTCCAAGCAAAATAACAATTGACAAATCTCTCATAATCTAACCGAGACCATTCCTAAGATATATATAGTAATTATACTAAAGCATCTTTTGCTAACAACTCAATTAAATGCCTAGAAGATAGTGATAATGGCTAGTGGGGAGAGACGTGTCGTGCTTCCCTCAATCCAGGTGGTAGTGCTGGACCAAATCTTCAGGAGTTAGTTCAACATGGATGCCTAACAGCTCAGCAAGTTGGACTTGGTCAACAACCTGCTCCTTGTCATGTGCTTTCTTCTTCTTTCTAGAATAAGTCAGCAAAGGAGTAGTGGTGGGAGTCGTATCAGTACTTCCCCCCTGAAAACTCGCCTTGTCCGCAAGGCGAAAAGAAGGAAACTGACCAGCAAGAAGATCATAGTTCTCCCAACTGGCTTCCTCAAGAGACCGCTCGTGCCATCTAACCAAGAGTTCCAAAGTGGTGTGTCCATTCTCTTGAATCCAACGGTGAGCTAAAACCTTGGAAGGTGTGAGTTCAAGCTCCAAATCAGAGTTAAGCGGGAGAGGAGCGGGGGGTATATGTGGTAGTTGGCCATGAGCTGGACGTAACCAGGAAACATGAAAAATGGGATGAATCTTTGCTGTGGGCGGTAATTCCAATTCATAAGCAACAGGGCCAACTTTACGGATAATCTTGTATGGCCCAAAATAACGGGGAGATAACTTCTCATATTTCCTTTTGGCGAGGGAACGCTGTCGATAGGGCTGAAGACGGAGAAAGACGGCATCACCAACCTGAAAACTTAGATCCCTTCTTTTAGAATCTGCTTGGGTCTTCATACGAGATTGAGCTTTTAGGAGATTATCTTTCAAAAGCTTTAGCATGTCATCACGGGCAATCAGCTGGGCTTCCAGATCTGGAAGTCGAGTTTCTCCTGGTACAAAAGGATGAATAGGAGGGGGATCTCGGCCATAGACTAAGTTGAAAGGTGTGGTGCCCGTGGAAGTATGAAAGCCAGTGTTGAAGGAGAATTCTGCCCATGGAAGGTAACGACTCCAAGCTATCGGCTGTTCATGAGCAAAACATCTTAAGTAGGCTTCCAAACAGCGATTTACAACTTCTGTTTGTCCGTCCGATTGTGGATGGTAAGAAGTTCCCATACGTAGACGAGTCTTGCTCAACCGGAATAGTTCTTGCCAGAAAGCACTAAGAAAGATGACATCCCTATCAGAGAGGATAGAGCGTGGAATGCCATGGAGCCGTACTATTTCTCTGCAAAAGAGGTCAGCAACGGATTTGGACGTAAAAGGATGAGATAAAGGTAAAAAATGTGAATATTTACTCAATCGATCAACGACCACGAGGATGGTATTGAATCCACCAGATTTGGGCAGGCCAACGATGAAATCAAGAGAAATGTCTTCCCAAATTCGATTTGGAATAGGTAATGGTTGCAACAAACCTGCTGGTGCCAAGGCTTCATACTTGTTCGTTTGACAAGTGAGGCAATTTTGAACAAACTTCCGGACATCTTGCTTCAGACCAGGCCAAAAAAAATTGGACGAGACCCTTTTGAAGGTCTTTAGATAACCACCATGACCTGCAGATAAGGTATCATGTGACTCAGATAGAAGCTTCTGGCGGAGAGTGGGACTGCCAGGAATTACAAGACGATTTTTATAATATAGTTTCTGATCCACCAATTGAAAATCTGGATGAGAGTGGGGGTCTTGAGATAAAGATGACATAATCTTCTGAGTATATGGGTCTACTCGAAGAGCTTCCTGGAAATCCATGAAATCCAAAGGTACAGGTAATGCCAAAGCAAGGAAATCTGCATGTTGTGGGCGGCGAGAGAGTGCATCAGCACCCTTATTTTCTTTTCCAGCACGGTATTTAATTGAAAAATTGAAAGGGAGTAGCTTTAAGATGAGTCTTTGCTGTTCATTGGTTGAAATACGTTGCTCCAATAAATATTTGAGGCTGGAATGATCAGTTTGAACGAAGAAGTGTCGGCCTAATAGATAATGTCGCCATTTCTGTAAAGCAAGAACAAGGGCCAGCAGTTCTCTATCATAAGTAGACTTCAAACGGTTAGAGAAGGAGAAACCCTTACTGAAATATGCAATGGGATGATCTGATTGTAGAAGTATGGCGCCAATGCCTGCAGAAGAAGCATCACACTCCACCGTAAAAGGCTGAGTAAAATCAGGTAAACGCAAAACGGGGACAGAAATCAATGCTTGTTTCAGATCATTGAAGGCCTTTTCAGCGGCTGGAGACCAAATGAATCCATTTTTGCGAGTCAGATCAGTCAGAGGTCTAGCAATGATGCCGTAGCCCTTGACAAATCTGCGGTAGTACCCTGTTAAGCCCAAAAAACCACGAAGCTCCTTAACGTTTGTTGGCACGGGCCACTCTTGAACAACTTTGATCTTATCTTGGTCTACTTCCACTCCTTTTACTGACAACACATGACCCAAGAAGGAAATTTGTGCCTGACCGAATAAACACTTAGAAGCCTTAGCAAAGAAGTGATTGTCTCGAAGAAGCTCCAATGTAGTCTTCAAATGCTGGAGGTGTTCGTTGATCGAATGACTATAAATGAGGATGTCATCAAAAAAAACCAAGATAAATTTGCGAAGATATGGCCTGAAAAGATCATTCATAGCTGCTTGGAAAGTAGATGGGGCGTTAGTGAGGCCAAATGGCATGACAACAAACTCGTAATGACCAGAATGTGTTCGGAAGGCTGTCTTGGGAATGTCTTCAAGACTGACACGGATTTGATGATAGCCTGAACGCAAATCAATTTTAGAAAAAATTGACGCACCATGCAATTCGTCAAGTAGTTCATCGATGTTGGGTATGGGATATTTATCTGGGATAGTGATTTGGTTCAAAGAGCGGTAATCAATACATAAGCGCCATGTGTGATCCTTCTTTTTCACCAAAAGAACAGGGCTAGCAAAAGGACTAGAACTGGAACGTATAAAACCTGACCGGAGCAAATCAGAGACTTGAGCTTCAATTTCGGATTTTTGATAATGAGGGTAGCGGTAAGGTCTAATATTGGGTGGTTTGGAATTTGGAAGAAGGGTTATGTGGTGAGTGTGGTGTCGAAAAGGAGGTAAAGTCTTGGGTTCCTGAAAAACAGTCTCAAATTCATTTAGTAAAGGTTGCAGTTCAAGGTCATATGGGGATGGATCACCTGAATCAATACTCTTTGCAGCCAAATACTGGAAGGTAGCTTCTGCTGATGTTTTGTGTGGGACCCCTTGCAGCCTATATTTCTTCCCATGTAAATGAAAAATGAGAAACATCTCCTTCCAATTAGCTTGGATAGTGTTTAGCGATGCAAGCCATTGAATGCCCAGAACAAGATCAGCTCCTCCTATTGAAAAAGGGAAGTAATTTTGTATAAGTTTCAAGCTAGGTAGTTGTACCTCCACGTTGGGGCAGATCCGATTGCAGCGAATGACATCTCCATTTCCTATTTGTACACCAAATGTTGGAACAAACTGGACAGGAAGTTGAAGGTCACTGACGATGGTGTCGGCGATGAAATTGTGCGTGGACCCACTATCAATAAGTATTAGGACCTCCTTGTTGCCAAGAGTTCCTTTAAGCTTCATTGTCGCAGCATTCGACTTACCCAAAATGGCGTGGAAGCTAATCTCAGCAAAGTCAGCTTGTGAGGTCTCTCCGTCTTCATTATCCCCATCTTCCTCATCATTGCCATCAGTGATTTCCAGCAAAGAGAAAGTGCCTGGTTTGCACCTGTGACCTGGCCCAAATTTCTCATTACAACGGAAGCATAGGCCCTTGGCAATTCGATTTTTTCGCTCAACCTCCCAAGAACGAGATGAATTTGGTTGGGTTAATAGTTGGGTTGTCATGGGTGCGGGTCGTGTGTTTATCGGCAAGCTGGTGGTAGTATTTTGGCTTTCACGTGAAGTAGAAGCTTTTGAGGGGTAGAAGTTGGTATTGGACCGGGATGAGCTGGACCAATTTGGTCCTTTGGTAACTCGGCTTGGGACTAATTTGGATTCAAATTCCAAAGCCAAACTCATGGCCTTGTATACTGTACGTGGCTTATGTATCCTCACATCTGCTTTAAGATCCTCGTGTAGGCCATTGAGGAAAACACCGAGCAAGCAATGGTCAGGCCAGTTTGTCACTCGAGCTGATCGCCTTGCAAACTCTTGTCGGTATTCTTGAACAGAACCAGTTTGGCGAATGCTACTTAGGAATTCATCTGGGTTCTGAAACTCAGCAGGACCATAATTTTGCTGCAATGCCTTAACCAAATCCTCCCAGAAAACGAGAGGTCGCTCATTGTTAAGCCATGAGAATAAATCCAGTGCGTCACCTTCAAGATACATAGCTGCAATATCAACCTTAAATTCATCCGGAGTTTGATAGTAGCGGAAGTATTTCTCCGCTTTCAGGATCCAACCACGAGGGTCTCCTCCGTCAAATTTTGGAAACTCCATCTTGGTGTGGGGGCGTCGATAGGGATTTTTATTCCAGCATGGATGGTCGACTTCTTCATCATCGTCATCCCAATGTGAAGATCTTCTTTCTCTAGCGTCATTTGGGTGAACTGGACTTTTGCCTATCCCACGACTTGTTTCTGGGCGCTGGTTTTGTTGAGATTGGGCTTTGAGTGCTGCAATATCAGCAGCCAAAGCAACGATGGTTGTGAGCAGTTGCTGTGTGGAAGGGTCAGATGAGTGCGTGGTAGAGTGATCGGTGGGTGGAAGATTTGTGGGTGGGTCTGTCTGGTTAGTGGTTTCGTTGGTGGAAGGGTTGGATCGTGTGTTCACCATGATGGATCTTTTGCTGCTCTGATACCAAAATGATAGAAGTAATAAAGATGACGAGGAAATGGAAGAAAAAGGAAGGTACTTTTATTGACAGTAGAGTGCAAGAATCT
>JANIPM010000007.1:392596-402946 GCA_027478405.1 Erythroxylum cassinoides
CAACCTGCTCCTTGTCATGTGCTTTCTTCTTCTTTCTAGAATAAGTCAGCAAAGGAGTAGTGGTGGGAGTCGTATCACGCGCATAGTTGTCTGACGACCACCTACCATGGTAGTTTGATGGGTTTATTCACCTTGTGAACGAGGTTTTTTTTTCATGTCAAATCTGACCAAAACTTGAGTATCTTTTCATCAGTATAGTCTATCATATGTTTTGGAGCATCGTCAACAAAGTTACCAATATTCATTAGTAAAAAAATTTGTCAAATATATTAGGAGTATGTAAGACTCTAGCAAGAAGCCACTGATGAGTGTCTCGACAATTGTCTCAACAATGGGTTTCTTCAATCTGCGAATCACCAAACAATGTTTGAATGGTAGCAAGTATTCTTTTTGGTCTAAGAATGTAGAATTGTTTTTCAGAGGTTAGAGAAAGTTGCCCCATCTCACATCTGATCCCCCAATTGAGCAGAAAATATTGGAAAATTAGAAAGCTGATGATGCATAATTGCTACATATTCTTTTTGATTTTATGTAGCCTAAAATTGCAATCCTATTCCCTCCCAAGGGAAATTTGATTGAATACTTTGGGAAAGTGAAACATGCATTTGAGGAGTTGAATTTTCTGCTACCCATTACATCTAATGTTAAGGCAATGCAAATTCAAAGGGAGCACTTAGTGACTATGAACATTCTGGTAGGACTGAAACTTGAATTTGAGCCTATAAAAACACAAATCATTGGAGTTGTAGACCTTCCATCCTTAGCTGAAGTATATTATAGACTCTCTCATTCTAGGCTGAGGAGAGTCTATCCAAGAACAACTTTGATAGGTCTGCATTTGTGGACTATATGGTTTACAAGCTAGAGCAGGCCATGAGGGTAGTTGGGGAGGATGTGGTGGTTGTGGTGGTAGATGAGGATGTGGTAGAGATTCAAGTTTCACTGGACACATTGTGATAGAGGTGGACATGATGAGAAGACTTGTTGGAGTAAATGTCCTCATTTGCAAGTGGCTTATATGGCCTCTCATGAAAAACATTTGTTGGCTACAACTTCACAACTATCTGTTACCTTATCTAGGATGAGTATATGAAGTACCTGTAGTATCAGTCAGCTCAGCAGGCATCATCTTCATGTATGGCATTTTTGGCTCATCAGGTTAACCCAACAACTTGTTATTCATCTATTCTTAGAAAACATTCATGGGTATTTAGAAGCTTTGACTCATCCTGGATGAAGACATGTTATGGAAGAAAAGATGTTGGCTTTGTAGCTTAATAATACAAGGAACCTAGTTTCTCTTCCACATGATCAGACAGTGGTGGGTGTTCAACGTTAAGGTCAATCTTGACTTCATGGTTGATCGTTTAAAAGCTTGATTGGTGGCTAAGTGATATACACAGGTGTATGGTATAGACTATACTAATACCTTTTCTCTTGAAGCCAAATTAAAATTTGTACGTGTTTTCATTATGTTGGCAGCCATATATAATTGGTCTCTTCTTCAACTTTACATGAAAAATGCTATCCTTCATGGTGATCTTGAGGAGACTATTTATACGGAGCAACCACTAAGGTTCGTCACTTAGGGGTGACTATTTGGTGTGCCACCTTAACAAGTTTCTATATGGTCTAAAAGAATCACTGAGAGGCTAGTTTTGATGCTTCAATACAATGGTCATGGAGTTTGGTTTGTAGTAATGTGTTGTGGATCATTCTGTGTTTTATTGTCACTCGAAAGTTGTTAGGATTCTTTTGATCTTTTATGTTGATATTATTATTATTTGTTATGATAAAGTAGGAATCTGTCTTTAAAGCCTTTCTTGTAGACCAAGTTTACTAAGGACCTTGGTTACTAAAATATTTTATACTTATCAAGGTAGCAAGGTCAAAAATGAGAATTTGTTTACTCAAAGAAAGTATGTCCTTGGCCTTCTGGAGGAAACATGCCTATTAGGAACTAAGCTAGTTGATAGTCCTATGGAGCTGAATGTAAACTTGATGCTGAGAAAGGAGAGTATTTTGAAGATCCAGGTAAGTGTAGAAGACTTGTTGGTAAATTGAATTATTTGATTGTTCCTCATCTAGATATCTCGTTTGCTATAATTGTAGTGAGTCAGTTTATGAAGTCTCCATGAACTAACATTAAAATGTAGTTGTCAAGATTTTGAGATATTTGAAAGGTTTGTTAGGCCAAGGTCTTCTATACTCTAACTATGGCCATACTCAGATTCAAGGATATACAGATGCAGATTGGGCAGCTTCTTATGATCTTCGATCTACTTCAGGCTTCTATATATTTATAGATGGAAACATGGTGTCATGAAAAAGCAAGAAGCAATCAGTTGTTGCACGTTTTAGTGCCAAGTCTGAGTATAGGGCCATGCCATATACTACATGTGAGTTCATTTGGTTGAAGCATCTTCTCGGGAACTAGGTTTTGAGCACTCATCTCCAATGAAATTGATGTGTGATAATCAAGCAGCCATTTATATTACTTTTATTCCAATCTTCCATGATAGAAACAAGTATATTGAGGTGGATTGTCACTTTTTTTTGTGCAAGCTTAAAAAAAGATTGATGAAGACTCCATATGTCAAGCTAGAACACCAACTCACTGATTTATTCACCAAGGCTTTAGGGGTGTCTTAGGTGAAATCTATATGTAAGGAAAAGTTAGACCTATATGATTTCCTACTTATTGTTAATATTGCCTTTCCTTATGTACTTGATTCTTACTATTATATAAAGGCTAAGAGGGTGTTGAGATTGTATCTAGCCCTCAATTGCATTCTCTGATATTGCCTTAATAGTATATATATGTTTATGTTTTCAATGTTCAAGGAATGAAAAAGACTAATTTTCAAAGTGAGATTTTTTTTTCTAAGAGTGATTCTTAGATCTTTAGAAGTGATTCTTAAATTCTAGAACTGATTTGTAGAAATTTATTTCTGACTCCATTAGTTTTGTTTGTCTTTAATTCCTAGGCAAGTTTTGTAATTTATTATAAAATAGCTAAGAGTGGTTTCTAGATCTATCCTCTTTATTGATTCCTTATTTCATAAGTTTCAGCTTCAAAATCCTAGATTTCAGCACAATTAAAGATCTTCCAACTACCCTAGATTTTATTTTTTACTTTTTTATATCAAATTGTTTGCTTTCCCTCTGCTTGCCCAACATCTCTTGATATTGAGTTTTTTTAGTTATATCCTTGTTTTCCTGGCCTATTAGGTTTATCATTGCTGTACTTGGTTGAGAATTTTGCTCCTAGGGTTGTGCTTTCTTTGACAAGAATGTCTATTGTGTATAAATTGTTTCCTTCAAGAAAATTTTTAGCTGATGGGTCTCCCTATCTTCCTTACATTGAGTTGTAAGATCAAAATTTGGCTCCAATTGTAATGTCAAATGAATAAGTTGCACATGAAGTTTTATGATGTTTTCCTTCCAAAGTTATCATAAGTATTGCACACAATCCAATACAACATAACCAAACAAAACACATAAAGGTGGACATACACTTTATCAAAGAAAGCTCAATAGTGGTTTGATTTGTAAACCTTATGTGCCCACTAACTCCCAACTTGTAGATAGACTTACCAAGGGCTTGAGCAATCTATGTTTCAATCCCTTGTTCCGGGAATGGATGACATCTGTTCACTAGGTAGATGTGCACATTCCTTTATTAAAGGCTATAATTGTAGGTTTTTGTTAGAGAGTTGTGATTAAGAGATTTGGATAAATTTTTTCTTTTCCTCTTTTTTTTTTTAATACTTTGGACACCATATGTATATAAACAAGGCTATACAACTTACGTAATATGTTAAAAAAACACACTTCCTTATTTTTCCATATTTTATGTTTTTTCCTTCCACATTTTGTTTTTTCTAATTATTCTAACAAGGTGAAATGAGAAAAGAAATGATAATTATTAGTGTACAGAGAAGCTAAGGACATAAGGTCTTATTGCAACATTTGAGGATGCTGAATGGCTCTACACTTTTGTGATTTAGTGCAACTTCTTATGATAGTACAATATTGAATAACTTTTGACATTAAGTAATAAGAAGTCTATGAAAAGTTACTTTTATGCATTGAGTTTAGGTAATAGTCTTTGTTTTTGCAGATTCCATAAGGTGAAACATATAGATTTTGGGGGATTGCGTTGGCTATGTTAATATTCTTAAATAGAAAAGTTATGGAGTTACATATGTTGATCATCAGCGATAACATATTTATACTAAAGAAGCATATATAGTATACATAATGAAGGCCTTATAGATCTACAATAGCCAACAGTTATGCATACCAATTTTAGTTCTGCACCTTGCTTTATTTATGTATATATTAGTTGGCATGTTTAATATGGTATATGTTTCTCTCAACCTTATCAATAATTGAAAAACCATAACTTTTACACCATATAAGCTGCCATATTCGTCTACCATTAAAGTAGAAGAAAATAAGAAATATTGGCAGGTTTAGATAGCAAAATTTACCTTTATTTATTCTAATTCTTTTCGCTATCGGTTGAGCTGGCGGCTTTTCCAATCGTCTTCTTCTTATGCTCACCTTTTTCTTTGGTCTTATGCTCAAATTTCTCGTCTTCCCTTTCCCATCATCATATGTAAAGTTGTGCCACCAAATGTTGCCTCACTGCTGCAGCCTAATGTATCCAATTTGTGTATGCAATATTCATTTTGCAATTTGTCTTCTTCTATTCGTTGCTATGAACAATATCCTTGCTTTGCGCATTAGAAAGTCGAACCTCATTTTAAGCCATCTATAGTAAGTATATTGAGCTTCTAAAAAATGATGTGTCTTTATGTTTTGATGTGGCATGCTACCATGTATTCTTGTACCAATATGGTTGCCCATTACACTCTATTGATGGAGTTAATGAAAAGTATTCAATTGAGAAGTTTCAATAAGTAAGAGGACTCCATTATGAAAAGAATTCGGTTAAAAGACTCGATTGATAAATTTGATATAGTGTATACCATTGCTTGTAAGCATTCACTAGATTAGTGGCTAGTGTTTTAGAGTGTTTAAAATAAGTGAATGTTTGGGTTATATGATGCAGTATAGATATGAAGTTCTTATATTAGTATTTTGTTAAGAACTCAAGTATCCCCTCGTCTTTCTCTTGGCCTCTCTTTCTCTCTCCTTCTTTTTCCTTTTGTCTATTACAGTATGACTAAGCAAATTCTAAATATTTTTTGTTTGCTTTTGTTGGAATTTTCATGAGAAGAAAAAAGTAAAATAGTGAAATAGAATTATTTCCTATTCAAAACTAACTAGTGACATTTTGTTGCCTTATGCATTGTGAACTTTGCTATTTAAGTTGGATACTACATATGGAAAGAGCGCAATTGTAGAGATTTCAAACAAGAAAGTAGAAGCAGTGAGAACATTGCAGATTGGCCATGTTAGCCAGAGGAATAGCTGCAGATATGACAAGTAACATGAAGAGCAGACGGGGATTGGAGTAATACTGGACTAAGTGGTCTCGCAATTTCCCTCGATCTCAAGATGTAGACGATTACTAGGAACCATAATTCTCTGTAATCTAGATTCTATGGATTAGACCAGTGTTGTCCTCTAGATTGTATATATTTTCTTATAATTAAATCTATTAATTTTCAAAAAAAAACTTTGCTATTTTATCACTTCGGCTATTCTTTTTCTCAAAAATTAAGCCCTACATACTGCATCACTGCTTTTTCATTTGTTTGTTTAGTCTTTTCTTAAATGCAAATTGTGCAGTTGGTTAATCTGTTTTTTTTTCTTCTTTTTGCACTTATTCTTATTTCAATAGCAGTAATACTAGCTAGGAACTATCAGTTAATGAAAAGAATTTCTTTTGCTTGCGAAATAGTAGTCTTACGGAAAGCTATTTTTATTGGAAGCCATTTTTCATCTTTGCTCTTTGTTTTTTGGTTTCTGTTTTCTTAGGCTGAACTTTATAGAATCAAGAAGGAATTTGATAAAGCAGAACCTTTGTATTTGGAGGCTATCAACTTGTTGGAGGAATCATTTGGTCAAGAAGACATACGGTATGATATGATTATATGTTAGGAGCATGAATACTATTTTCGATTGTGTGAATAAGAGCTGATTTGCTCTGTATTGTATTACTAAGAGAATGTCGTACATATATACATGAATAGGAGTACAGAATAGGCTAGATAATCTATGTAAATACAGAAGATAATCCTAGGATAATGTTTATCTCTAAGATACTGCTATCTAATCTATAGAATCTAATCACAATCATATTATAATATTATGAGATAATATGTATCTTGACCACACTCCCCCTCAAGTTGGATCATAGATATCAATCATGTCTAACTTACTGATATATTCTTCAAACACTTGTCTTTGAAGACCTTTGGTAAACACTTCTATTGTTTGCTTCTTCGTTGGGACATAAGTTAGGCATATAGGCTCATCTTCTATCTGCTCCTTGATAAAATGTCGATCAACTTCAACTTGCTTTGTTCTCTCATGGTGGACTGGATTGTGTGTCATGCTTAGGGCTGCCTTGTTATCACAATAATGTTTTATAGGTGACTCAAAATTGATTCTCAATTCTGTCAACACTCTCTTTAACTAGAGACTTTCACAAATCCCTTTTGCAATTGCTCCTTACTCTTGGCTACCACCTTTTGTTTCTTACTTTGCCACGTGACCAAATTTCCCCACACGAAAGTACAATACCCAGTGGTTGATCGTCTATCCTCTCCTGAACTTGCCCAATTTGAATCAGTCTATATTTCAATTGTTCTTTGATCTCCCTTTTTGAATAATAATCCTTTCCCAAGAGTACCCTTTAAATATCGTAAGATCTTATAAACTGCCTCAAAATGCTTCCTTGGTGTATGCATGTAGCGACTTACAATACTCCCGACAAAAGCTATATCTGGTCTAGTATGAGACAAATAAATCAGTCTTCCCACTAGTGTCTAGTATTTTTCACAATTAACAAGTTTATCCTCTTCATTCTCAAACTTTGTATTGGCAATGGGAGTGGTGCTTGGTTTACATCCTAACATTCCGGTCTCTTTCAAGAGATTAAGAATGTACTTCCTTTGTGAGATGTAAATCCCTTTCTTTGATCTCGTTACTTCCATGTTTGGAAAATACTTCATTTCTCCTAAGTCTTTAACTTCAAATTCTTTCCTCAAAGCTGACTTGAGTCTTGTAATTTTCTCTGCATCATCGCCAGTTACGACAATATTATCTACATACACAGTCAAAATTGTCTTCTTACCTTCTATAATTCTGAAGAACATTGTATGATCTGACTGAGCTTGTGTGTATCCTTTTGTTTTTAGGACTTTGGCAAAATTTTCAAACCAAGCTCGTGGTGATTGTTTCAGCCCATAGAGGGATTTTCTTAGTCTGCGTACTCTATATCCTCCTCCTTCCTCGTCAAACCCTGGAGGAAGTTTCAAGTACACTTCTTCCTTTAGTTTGCCATTCAAGAAGGCATTTTTAATATCAAGTTGCTGAAGTGGCCAATTGAAGTTTGCAGCTATAGATGGCAATTGTCTGATAAGTGTTTAGTTTGGCCACAGGTGCAAATGCCTCCTTGTAGTCCATCCCATAGGTTTGAGTATAGCCCTTTGCTACCAATCTCGCTTTATACCTCTCAATGGAACCATCAGCCCTATATTTGACTGTGAATGTCCACCTACACCCCATGGGTTTCTTTTCTTTTGGCAGATCAACTTCTTCCCACGTTTCATTCTTTTCAAGTGCTCTTATCTCTTCGAAAACTGCTTCTCTCCATTCTGAAACTTTAAGAGCTTCTTGAATATTTTTGGGGATGTCAATTCTATCTTGGTTAACAATAAATGCTTTCTATTGAGAAGATAGAGCATCATAAGAGACAAACCTCTCAGTTGGGTGCACAGTACATCATCTAGATTTCTTCTGTAAAGCAATTGGAAGTTCTAAATCTGTGTTGTCCTCTTGATCCTTACTACTCTGAGCTTCTTCGGCAGGGACCTACATTGGTTCAGAGATTGGTATAGCTTCAAGGACAGGGAGTGTACTGCTTGTTTTCTTCTTCTGAGAGTACACCCTAAGTGTATGGTCAGGTATAGCTACTTCTGTATCAGGATTTATCTCTATAGGAGATGACATTAGGATAGGTTTAGGAACAGATGTACAAGTGTTACCATCGTCCATCAAAGAAATTTTATCTCAATAGATGTTACATTCAGTGAACAACAACCTTATTTCACCAATCCTTATCTTCAGGGGGGAGGATTTAACTAGAGAGACAAGGAAGATTTTTTGCTTGATCTGTCATTGTCTAAAACTCCATCTGATCCTCCTACATCTGCTTCCGCACCTCCTTGTTCATCTGATTCTTCCGGACCTCTTTGTTCATCCAAAACATCCAATGAACCACAAGAAAAACCTTATGTAAGATTTGGCAAAGGTAAAGTATACACAAGAAGGAATACGACTATCTCGGAACCTATGCAAGTCTAGAAGTCCAACTCCGATCCTTTGAATGAGGTAACAATTTCTAACTCTCCATTACAAGATGAATTTCATGAGAATAACAATGACTAGGACCTTCCAATTGCCATCAAGAAAGGAACTGGAGAGTCTACAAAATGACCATTGTACCCTCTTGCACATTTTTTGTCATTCAAGAATTTTTCATCATCTCATAGAGCTTTCCTTGTAAGCTTGAATACCATCACCATTCCTACCACCCTATCTGATGCTTTGTCTAATGAAAAATGGAAGCAAGCTATGAATGTAGAGATGGAGGTATTAAAGAAGAACAAAACTTGGGAGTTGGTTAAGTTACTGGCAGGAAAGAAACTGGTGGGTTGTAAGTGGCTGTATACGATGAAGTATAGAGCCAATGGGTTGATTGAGAGTCAAGGCATGGTTGGTGGCCAAGGGGTAAACCCAAACTTATGGAATTGATTATTTAGAGATCTTTGCTCCTGTTGCAAAGATGAACACAGTTAGAGTGTTGTTGTCACTTGCAGCTAATTTTGGTTGGGATTTGCAACAGTTTGATGTCAAGAATGCGTTCTTACATGGAGATCTAGAGGAGGAGATATACATGGAGGTTTTGGCTGGTTATAAGAATAACTTACTACTCATATTGTGTGTAAATTAAAAAAAGGCGTTGTATGGCCTCAAGCAATCACCACGGGCATGGTTTGGTAGATTTGCAAGAGTTATGTTGGCCATGGGATATAAACAAAGCCAAGGAGACCACACACTATTCATTAAGCACTCTCACTCAGGGAGAGTTACAGCTCTTTTGGTGTATGCCAATGACATAATAGTAACAAAAGATGATGTTAAGGAAAAAAGTTTTTGGGTCAATGTTTGTCTAAGGAATTTGAGATCAAGGCATTGGGAAGGTTGAAGTATTTGGCTTGGGATTGAAGTTGCTCACTCTAGGATGGGAATTTTTATCTCTCAACAGAAGTATGTTACGGATCTTCTCAAAGAAACAGGCAATACAACATGCGAACCAGCAAGTACTCCCATGGATTCAAATCTTAAACTTGAAACGGTAGAGGAGGATGTAGTAGATAGAGAAATGTATCAACGCTTGGTAGGGAAACTCATTTACTTATCTCACACGCGACTAGATATAGCATATGTTGTTAGTGTGATCAGTCAGTTCATGCATAACCCTAAGAAAGTTCATCTACAAGTAGCTCATAGAGTACTATATTATCTCAAAGGAACACCGGGGAAAGGTATTTTGTTTAAAAGGAACGGGGGGTTGGTACTTGAAGCATACATTGATGTTAATTATGCTGGTTCAATTGTCGATAGAAGATTGACTTCAGGATATTGCACCTTCCTTGGTGGAAACCTTGTGGCATGAAGTAAAAAACAAGGAGTGGTAGCTCGGTCAAGTGTAGAAGCTGAATTCCGGGCAATGGCTCAAGTTGTATGTGAACTTCTTTGGTTGAAGATCATCCTTGAAGACTTGAAGATTAAATGGGACGGTCGTATGAGAGTCTATTGTGACAAGAAGTCTGCGATATGTATAACTCACAATCCGGTACAACATGACCGAACCAAGCACTTCGAAATCGACAAGCACTTTATCAAGGAGAAGCTAGAGAGTGGACTGATTTGTACTCCTTATGTCTCTACACATGATCAACTTGTTCACATTCTTACCAAAGGGTGCAGCTCAGTTTTTCAAACTATTGTATCCAAGCTGGGAATGGAGAATACCAATTCACCTACTTAAGGGGGAGTGTGAAAAAACCGTATAGTTAGGAAACTATTTTAGCAAAATATATTGTAACAGATTGTATCCTTAAGTTAGGATATTATTGGTCAAGA
>JANIPM010000007.1:402994-419985 GCA_027478405.1 Erythroxylum cassinoides
GGTATCTACCATATTTGGATACTAGGTTTTTGTATATATATATATATATATATATATAGCTAGTAGTGTTGTAACAGATACATATGAGAAAATACACTTTCTGCTTAATTTATGAAAAAGACCAATCTGTTTACACATATTTATGAATTTTAAAAAACCCTACGAAGAATTGAATGTTTTGTTACTTTTTAGTCTTGATATCGAAGTTTTCAAGTTCAATGGGCGCAAATGGTAGTGATGAGCTTTCTGACTGGTCTTAACCCTTAGTTTAAGATTGTTAGGTCTAAAATTCTCTCTAGTGCTAAGATTTCATCCCTGCACGAGGTCTTTATTTGTCTATTTCACACAAATGTCAATGTATTTATCACTCCTAACACTCAGACTTGTAGTGCTCTTGTTAGTCAAAATAATAGATTTGACACTAAGTAATCATCTAATTAGAATAATAATGGAGGTGGGACATGCAATTAGGAATAGAAATAAGGATGTAAGAAGAATTTTCTGTCGATATTATCATGAGTCAGGCCATACCAAACGCATGTGTTGCAAGCTACAAAACAAATCTCAAAGATCCCATTCTATGCATGTTGCAGTTACTACTGCACCTAACTCATTTCTTAAGAAGACAATTATAATTTTTATAGATGAATTTGCCAAATTCACTCTGTTAACATATGATGTAGTCAACTATGCGCTATCAATTAACAATTCATTAGCATATAATTAGCACTCAAATCATGCATGTAATTAGCATAAAATTATGAATTCTTTCCTTATTGAAAAATCCCTTTGTGTATATGAGTAGATAGACAATACAAAGATCTTTCTCACATTTTCTCGCTGTCTAGGTGTAATGATACTTTGTAGAATAGTTTACAAATGTCATTAATAGAATCAATTGTCGATAATAGAGAACTAATGTGATTGGACTCAAATAGAGAATATTAAATTCATGCGTTGTCTAATTGGATTATTGTATGATGAAATGATTTAATTATATATAAAAAAATTACATGGAAAGGTTAGTTAAAACTGCTTTAAGATTTCTAAATATTTGGGTGTTGGTGATGCGTTTTTAGACATCAATCTTGATTTATAGATATAAATTATTTAATTAAAATAAATTAAAGGAGTTTAATTTATCTAATTCTAAATATAACTTATATCAATTGTTAACATATTTAGAAACTTAATGGGTCACATACAAATAATGAATTGAAGAGAGAAAATGTGTTTTAATCAAGTTGGACTTGATTTTAAAGTTTGAGAAACTTTATGATTAAATATAAGATATTTAGTAAATAAAGACTAATATGAGATATTGTATTTTATTTGTGCACAATGATATTTAATTAGAATTTAATTTAAATTATCATTTTATTTCTAATTTAAAAAGTTTAGTTTATCTAATTCTAAATACTATGTAAGGTTATAATTTATATCCATTGTCAACATATTTATGAAACTTAAATTAAAGATGTTTAATTTATCTAATACTAAATATGATTTAGAGCTATAATTTATACTTATTGTAAACATTTTTAAGAACTTATTAGATTACACACAAAGAACAAGTTGAAGTGAGAAAATGTATTTTAATCAAGTTGAACATGATTGTAAAGTTTGAGAAACTTTATGACTAAATATGAGATATTTAATAAATAAAGACCAATATGAGATATTAGATCTTATTTGGATACAATTGGTATAGAATTAGAATTAAAATTTAATTGAAATTAGAATTTGATTTTAATTAAATTATTAAAACTTATTATAAATAGTCTTAGGCTTTAAAGGAGCTAGCATTTCTTGCCTAACCCTCTCTAACATAATTGTAGAGTTCTCTCAACATGTTCTGTTAATATGATTAAAGGCCAGATACTTTTGTGACTATGGTGGTTGAGATAAGCTAATTTGAAAAATAGTTCAAGGAAAACAATAAGAAAATGATCAAACTTTATAAGAGGGGATAGAGTATGATTCATGCTTTATTACATTTTGTATATTAATCATGCTATAGAATTTAAGTGATCTTAGCTTTTGAAAAATCAAATAAAATAGTTTCGTAACTATTCTGTTGTGCACGGGATCAAATTTTGCCTCAATTTTCCAACACGATACTAGTTTGATATATCTTCTACTTGTCATACTTCACCAACTTGACACATAATTGTTGATGCAAAGTTACTCTCAACAGCTTTATGAATACATTAGCAAGTTGTGCTAAGGAAGGACTAAACTATGGCTGAACAAATTCCTTAGGTTGCTTTTTAACGAAATATTGGATTAATTGACATTTAACATCCAAGTGTTCTCAATTAATCCAAGTGTTTTGTTCTCAAAGGGCTAATTAAATCGCAAGAATCAAACAAGTATGGTAGTTAATTCATTAACTCCAAAACTATGGCATGTATCTTCCCTTTTGCATATAGCAACATATAAATTTCAGATTTTCATCAAACAAAAAGCACTTAAATATTTAACATGAGAAATTTGAGTACTAAGGGACAGTAACCACATATTATTGTAATCACATATCTTTTCCACATTAACTCCATTAGTAGTTATCATGTGAAATTTTTTATGAGATGAATTGTTGATATTTGATTTTGTATATTCTAGATGATTTTTTTATAGCCTGCATCTTGTACTAATTTTCCATTTTAATACTCATGCTATGGTTTTCTTGTTTTAGTATTTTTCTACTGCAAAAAGCTCATTTAACACTTTTTAAAATTCCATAGAGAATTCTATGAAGAAAAATGTTGGAAAGTTAAATAATTTGAAGCTCTAAGTTGTAGGGATTCATAACACTTAGGAAATTTTATCTATAATAATAAAAATGTAATAATTTCAGAGGATTCTCTTAAAGGATTCTCATATTTGTTTATGTCTATAAAAATGATGAAACCATTATGAAACATGGAAATACTCTCATGCGATTACCAAGGTTCTAATTATTTTATGGTTTCTTTAAACAATGAACCTCATAAATCTATATCCCATGTTGGTAATAGGTACAAGTGTTATGCGAGAAAAAGGGACTGAACCTAGAGGAGTGAATAAGTTGAAGAAGTTAATCCAAAAGGAACTTGTTAAAATTGCAAGGGAAAATGACATTGTCCATTGGTAGAGTTCATACTAATACTAAGTGCTATGTAGAACTATTGGTAGTTGCAATTTGTTAGAAGTTAGTTGAAAGAATATGCTCAGTTCTAAATGTTTTGCCAAAAATCTCTTCTCTTTCCTTGCTCTAAGATACAAAGACCTATATATAGTAACAAATTAACCATACAATCGTATGTATATTACTATTCTTAAATTAAGGGAAACTGTATAGGAAATATACAAAGTACAAAAGCTTCATAGCCCATGCACCAGCCTAATTTGGATATTGTTATACGAAATGATCTATTATTGACGACATGAGTCATAATGTCAGCCAGTGATCTGAACTTCTAGTGTAAGGAACTTCTATTTTTCCATAATCAATGTTATCTTTAATATAGCTCCTGTGTAGTTCAACATGCTTAGTTTGATCATGTTGTATTGGATTATAGCAATCTCAATGGCTTCCTTATTATCACATAACAACATCAGGGGCCTTTTTAAACCAAAGCCAAGTTTAGTTAACAGAATTTTTAGCTAAGAAGGTTTTTATATTGCATGATGCACAACATGATATTCAACGTTTGCACTGGATCATGAAACCACATTATGTTTTTTTTACTTCTTCAAGTCATCAAGTTGCCTTTATCAGACAAAAAATATCTAGAAGTGGACTTTCTATCTAGTCTACTACCAACAAAATCAGAGTCTGTATATCCCACAATATCAGATGGGTTGGGAGAGTTGGAGACAGTAATATCAGATGTAGACATATTGGGCACAAGAAAAAAAATCAGAAGAAAAAAATTCTAAGAAAAATGCAGCAATGAAGGCTGCTCAAAGAGGAATTCCCAAGGAAAAAAAACCCTAAGGTTTCAATACCATGACAAGAAATAGAAGAGAAAATGATTTGTCTTCTTATAATTGATTTGGAATTACATGTTTATATACATTTTAGTGTAGGTAAAAGAACAGGAATCAATCTCTTAGGATTCAACATATTCCTAGGAAAAGGGAAATAGTTCCCTAGGAATCCACTCTCCTAAGAAAGGAAAATAGTCTCTTAGGATCCCACAATATTAGGATATCAAGAACTTGACTTTCCTAAAATGCTATATAGCTAATATACAACTTAACATTGCTCTCTGCGCATTTTATTCAACTCACATTTTTCCATAGTTACAGTTAACTCATTTAGTCAACTCTTGTCTTTATAAAACTGCATTACTATATTGCATCATTTCTATGGTAGGGTGGGAGCTGCCCTTCACAACCTTGGACAATTCTATCATATGCAGCGGAAATTTGAAGAATCTCGAAGATGTTATGAGGTGATATATCATTTTATTATGTTTCCTTTTGCTTTAATTTGACTATTTCATTGAAACATGTATCTTTTGTTGAAGTCATTCTCTTGAGGCATAAAATTTGTTTTCAAAACTTGATTGAAGTCAATCTTTGAATGGAATCAGAGGTTGAGATTCTTCCTTCATGTTTTGAGTTATCAAATTGGAAAGGTTGACATACAAGTCATCTGTTGGGAGGTTTTTGTACTTTGCTAGTTTTTGGGTTCCAATTGGACCCAAAACTTTATAATTGCAGCAATAAGAATATAACCTGTAAATAAGGTCATTAATTTTGTTAGTATAGAATGTAAGATTGTTTTGATAAAATGTAAGATTGTTTTGTCATCTTAAAATACATTAAGAGCTATGCTGTGGAAGTGCATTTTGTAATTTCTATAGGTATCGGACATAATTATTATTACTATTTTTTTTATGAGACCATAGTATCTTGAATTTTTCTAAAGTATCGATATCTGCAAGGTGTCGCACATTCTTCTTATTTTATAGCTCTAATCAAGTGAAAATTAAAGAAAGAAGAAATTATATATATTTGGAATGCATCTATATGTATTTGTGTTAGCCAAAAGATTATGAAATGGAATCATAGTGTGGAAAGAGAGAGGACTTTTTCATCTGGTTGAAGTACACGAGTTATAAGGTGGAAGTTTGATTCAAGATTTTTTTCATGGATGATGTGACATTTTGGCTCCTTGTTACTATTGGATCATTTAAAGATGCTAATAAAAAGATGCAGCGAGTGTTGGAAGATGATTGAAGAAGAATGCATAGTGTGAGAATCTGTGTTGTAGATACTGTATTAGATAAATATCAAGTATAGGAGATAAATATCAGATATAGGATATGTATTAGGATCCCTAAAAATAAGGGATCCTCCTCAGATAGGGTTAGATTCCTAATTCAGTAAGGATTAGGAGATTTGTTTCCTAATCTATGTTGTACTCTTTATGTATATATATCCTATTAAGTTTCAATAAAGAGGGTACCTTGAAACCCTAAATTTTGATACATAGTAATAGATCACTTCATTATTAACAATTTGAAGTGAAAATGGCTGAAAAAATTTGAAGAAATGGATCATTGATTAGTTAGAATTAATGAGCAATAGAAGATGAATGAAGTTTTCTCATAACAACCTATTAAAGATTCTTGATAGAATGTTGGTCCGAATGTTTCGTTCATATGGTGCTTAATTCACTGGCCTTGCTATCAATTAAAACCATTAAATTGACAAAAAGGAGAGCTAGTGGCTATTCTTGATTCTGATTTATCATGAATCAGGATCCTCGTTAATGTTATAAAACGACCGCAACATGATACTTCATAGGCTTTTGTCTATCTATGACTTTTCAAAATGTATTGTTAGTCACTGAGGAGCATATTTAAGGCTTTTCTCCTACTTATGAGCAAAACTTTAAGATTGGAGAAAAGTTGGGAATAATAGATTCTTTAAATTCAAGGCATAGTAATAATAGGACAACATATGTTATACTAATATTTGATAATATGTATATCCAGTATATGTTTACATGATATACTTGCATAAAGAATATTTGTGATTGTATTCATGAATAATTAAATAGAAAGACACAATATTTATGATCTTCATTAAGAGTTTAATAGATTCTGTAGCTTTCAAGTAGCTTCAATCAATTACTTATTTCTCAACTTGACTTTGTTTATGCACATTCTTTCTAATTAGTTATTAACTAATATATTATTTTTTGTCCTTTTTCTTTGAATTTTTTTGGCAGCGTGCTTTAAAGGTACAACCATGTATGACCTTCTTAACTAAAAGCAGTCAATTTCTTAGTGCTAATATGATCTAGTAATCGAGTAGATTAAGGGGCGTGTTCTAGGATATTTGCATCCAGATTATGCTGAGACCATGTATCGGCTTGGAACGGTAAACTCTTTCTTTTATTTTTTCAAACCGCAGTATGCCATTTTTTAATCCTTGTCTCACTATCACATGGTACCTTTCCCTATGTAAGGGAGCAAAGGTAGCTATTCTTATTTATCTCATTGAAAAACCTTGGGAAATGGTTTGTTTGATAGTTATATATGCTGATGTTTGTGCATACTCACTCTCTATATAAATAAAGCGTTATGATTCATCTATTTAGGTGATTTTTGGATTTTTAGTGTATTTTATTTGGCAGACAAAATATAACAAATTATTTCAATTTCAGCTTTCTTAAACCGAATTTCTTTCTAGTTTGCATTAACTAGCTAAAATTGAATTTGGATTTGGATTCTTGATTTTTATTATAGTCCATAAAGGTGTGCCTTTTTGTTCATGTATGCCTTGATATTGAAACTTATGTGACCTACCATTTCATTTCCCCAATTTTCAAGTCATGATCTTGATTTGTTGGATAGCATTGAAATCTCACTAGATAAGATTTGTAGTCTGAGCTTTGCTTAACCATTTCCTTTTAGCCATGTTGGCTTCCGATCTTGTTGAGCCAAAGCTTTGGATTTGATTTCAAATTTAATACTTGGAAATTGGATATTTATTTATCTAAAATTTCTTATATTTGATTTTTCTTATTTTCTTATGGCTAATTTAGAAATCTAACACCATATTTTTCACTCTTTTGGGAGATTTTCCTAAACTACTATGATGTTTCCACATTTCCCTTTGAATTCTCCTCACAAACCTTAAATTTCTATCTTCTTTCTCCTTTCGGGAGCCTTCTTTTCTTTTGCTTTTATATCTTTTATTATTCATCTTTTTGATTTGTATATTGTGTATCGTTACCTTTCTGGTATCAGAATGGTACAACATTAAGTTGTTTCATATCTTCTGTGAAAGGTGTATCCTTTTAGCATTTGAAGCTAGTAAACTTTCAAAGTTGGCTTAAGTTTTGAGTTCACGGCTTGTTAAAATTATACTGCTAGTGTGTAGTGATGGGGCACCCTCATTCTCAGCTCTTTTGGTAAAAGCTCCTCAATTTCACTTTCCTTAAATATGCGGAGGCCATTGCCTTAGTCTTGTCATTGTCTTCATTGTACAGAGAAGAATTTTAGGTTAAAGGAATTTGAGAAATTTGGAATGGAAATAAAATCATGACTACTAAATAATGCTGGATTTTAGTTTTATGTATTCCTAGAAGAGAGCTTGGTTGAAGTGTATTCTAGGTTATTTTTTCAGTGCCTGAGAAAAGGACCTCGTCACTGGACCACCTCTTTTCCTGTGTTGGTATTTCTTCTTTTCTTTGAAGAACTTATCTTGGTAGAGAAAAGAAAACAAAGCTACTAAAAAAACTACTGCTATTATGAACTAAATTAAGTTGAATATTGCTTGCTTCTTATTGCATAATACCTACATATATATAGGCAAAAGAAAGACAATGTTTGAACTCAAAAGGAAATCAAATTCCTACCTAACACAACAATCCATGCAATCACATAGTTCATATCATTTCAAGTATCATCATGTAGCATCACAAAACACCTTGTACACAATTTTCACATTTCTGATTCACCATAATTAAATAATACATTACAATCATTCAATTCGTACATACATCAAGTGTATATGCAATGCTCATGAGACTCACGTTCGTTTATTTCGTTGTTGTGACTGAGTGCCTTTTTCACTGTCCCGTATCCGTTGTGGATACCGAGCTCATTAATACTGTTCCTTATCCATTGGTGATACAGAGCTCATTTTACATATTGAGCTAGAGGCTCTTAGCACGTTCTGAGCTTTAAACTCTTTTTATTGGCGACTCCGGTTGCAACTGCCTTTATCTTTCATGCATTCATGTAATGCAATGCATCACACATATTCAATCATTTTGTTCAATCAATCACATTCATAGTCTCATTCACATTTGTCATCGGACCTTGGTCTGACATTTAACTTTTAAGTTGAGAAATCACATATTCACGAAAATTCACATTCACTGAGCACTTTTAATGTTATTCATAGATCAAACGCCTCGGACATTCAATGTTTGGAGTTAGTACATACACATCACATAATAATTCAATGCATAATTTAAACAAAACAATAAACCAATGTGAGACCATCTAGGTTACTCACTGTTTGCTCCAGATAGCTATTGTCTCGAGGTCCCGACAACGTTTGATTGTTGTCGCTCTAATTGTTCTTCTATATCATGCAACACACATTTACACACATTACAACCTTGCACAATTATTTAAGTACTCATTTATGCACATATGTATATATGGATTATGTACAATGCATGCTCAATGACAATCTTGGGTACATTTTCTTAATATGCGTCTCATAACCAATTAACATCATCTTTAAATCATTCGTTAATACCTAATACACTTTCCTTACTTTAATCGCTCAATTCATCATCAACTAGGCTCATTCAAGATTACATTCAAGTCTAAATGCATCATATGAGAGTACCTAACTATTTGTTGTCCCAAACCACACATAAAAGAAAAACAAGTCACGTTGATGGCCTTTCTAGTTTTTTTCTTAAGACAGATTTTTGGGTTAATATTGCATGGCCATTTTGACATAGAAAATGATGTATTTAGGCAATACATTCTTCTAAACAAAGGTTCCTATATGTCTTAAGTTTCTAACGACACTAAGTTCACACAGTTTGGTTCAGTATTTTGCAAGTTATACTCAAAATATTACAGATTGTTCTCACACCGCAACAGCACATAGTACTCAACTTCAAGGCAAGTTTCGAAACCCTTAGAGAAAGAATTCAAAGTCAATTCCTCATGAAAAATATAGCCATTTGTCTCTAGTTTAATCTAAACTTAGAATCATCCCATTTGGATATGTACAGATCAAGATACGACTAAAATACAGATGCATGTCCAGTGGAAACGTTACAGCTAACATACTCCAACCATTCTCTTTCAATTTTCTGAGTATGTTCTACTTCATTTTTCACCTTCATTTCATTCCTAACTATCACCTTAATTCATCTTATTTCAAGACATTATAATACTCTTCCTTATTAGCTCTAAACTCATGAATTATCACTCATCTTAACACAAAGTAAGACATAACTCTACCTACGTCTTCATCCACACATCATCATATTTCAAACTTCCTTTTTCATAATCATTCATCCCTTAATCTATCATCATAAATTATTTTTATTAAGCAAGTCATGAACAAATTTAACACACTAAAATTTAGAACATGATCTCTTTATTATTACTCATCATACACTCAATGAAACAAGACATCAATATTCTCATTCTTCATCCATGATGTGACCACTAGTCTCATTGTCATTTAATATCAATTAATCACCATATTTGTTTCATATTCATACAATCCATGAGAATTAACATGTTACTTACTTGATTAAGTTCCAAGATTCTTCAAACTCTTCACGATCTCTCTTAACCCTAGCTTTCTTCTCTCACACGTGCATCGTCATTCAAGGGTGGTAGTGTTGGATCTTCTTGTGGAAAATGAAGAAGACAACAAAATTATAGTAGCAAAGAAGGGTGAGTGCAAGGCTTACGTTGATAGGGCAAAAAGAGAGCATCGTGGGTGAAGATGATTGAAGAAGATGAGAGGAGATATTAACAAGAGATGAAGTAATTAATAAAGTGAAAGACCAATTAAAGAGAAGATAGGCCTTCACTTGGGAGAGTTTTATGGTCTCTCCTTGGTCTTTTATTTAACTAGCCCATTTGTCTCCAATTTCTATTCCAATTGTCTCCCAATTTTCAATGACATATGTCATTAAATCCCAATGTCATTTATAAAAATTTCCACTGCCATTTGACTCTTATTTCTATTACCATTTATCAATTGTCCTGCTACTTGTCATTTTTCTTAGTCTAAAAATACCAAAAATTTCAAAAATTTTCTAAATTTCACCAAAAAAAGTTCAGATCATCAATTATTATCACCAAATTAATTTTCAATACATATAATCCACAATTCTCAATATAATCTTATTTATAAATCAATTATACCTAGAAAAATATCAATGAATTCATGTACAATCATTTTAATGTGTGCAATAATTAATATTCACATGTGTGTGTAAGCTATATTATGCACGAGTATGAAATGCACTTTCTAAGTTTTCAATAATCTCTCATGTACACTATTCTAGGGTTCTAACCCTTAATATGAGAAAACGGGATGTTATACCAGTGATGGTATGCAAAGAAATTTTTGGGTCATTAACCTCTTCCTTGGTCTCTTATTTTGTTTCTACCACCTTAATTCAACAAAGTTTCTTACAATTATGCTCTGCTGAATAAGGTTCATCACAATTGTAGCATAACCCTTTCTCACATCTTTCTGCCATCTTAGCCTGGGTTAGCCTTCTCATCATAGGAGTAGGCATGCTCCCTACACTATCTACTCCTACTTTGTTGTTGTTGCTTCCCTTATTGACTAAATTTTTTGCTATAGTACTTGGGTCGTAAGTTGGCTGGAAGAAACTCTAAGTTGAAGAAGGTTTCCTACCCCTAACCCTTTACGTTAGCTGCCACTTTCTTTCAAATGCCCCTGTTGCATTCATAGCGGCTCCCAAATTAACTGGATACTACATCTCCACATCAATCCTCAACTCTTCAATCAATCCAACTGTAAATAAATTTACTTGTAAGTCCCTTGCAAGCCTGTTGGTGTGAGGAAGCAAAAATTGAAATTGGCGTTGATACTCCTCTACTTTGCTTGTCTATTTCAAGTTTTCTAATCGCCTATAGGGTTATTACTTAAATGTGGGCCGAACTGCATGTTACAATGTCCCTTGAATGTACGCCGACTCATCTCTGGCTCTTCCAACTCCAATTGATAATAACATAATTATTGTTAGGAATCTCGATAGAGATTGTAATACTGATAGTATATTGATAGTATTTTAGATAATAACAAGATGGAGCAAGCTCCCCCTCCTGGACAAACCAGGCCAACTTTTCCTAACAATGATGATGGTAATCGTTATTAGTCCATTCTCACTAGACAACTATATTCCCCTGCCTCATTCTCTCTCCATAACTACCTTCTAAGAAACTTGCCTACATGGTAGTCACTCCCCCCTTTCCTAATTTGTTTCTACGAGTATAAGTTTTAATGGGCTTAGTTGGAATGCGCTGGGGGGAGGGTGGATTGTTAACAATTGTGCCTCTTCATTCAAGTGGAATGCCGCCAATCTTATCTTCTCCTCCTCTGTCGTTCGTTGGTTTAGAAAGAATTGTTCACACCTGTGAATCCAAACCAATGGGTCTCTGAAACCATTGAAGGTTGGGAACTCCATCTTGGAGTATTTAGGCATCATACTAGACCTTGTATTACCTTCCGATTTATCACCTTCTCGAGAAGATGGGGGGCCTGTGAGTGCTTCCTAACATCTCGTGGCCTCTTTCTTGTTTGATCATACTAAGTGCACGACTGATCTCTGCAAATTGTGCCTCCATCCTTTATTGTCCCTCTTCCAGTGCCCATAAACGTTGATCCATTGTTGCCTCGTCCATGACCACCTGCTTTGATACCAAATTGTTATGCGTTTGAGAAAATGACCTTGTCATTGGACGATTATTAGTGAAGTCCACCTCTTTTCCCTTGTTGGTATTTCTTTCTTTCTTTGAAGAACCTATCTTGGTAGAGAAAAGAGAACAAAGCTACTATAAAAACTACTGCTATTATGAACTAATTAACATTAATATTGCTTGCTTCTTATTGCATAATACTTGCCTATATATAGGCAAAAGAAAGACAATGTTTCAACTTTGTTTTCCCACAAACTCAAAAGGGAAAAAAATTTCTACCTAAATAAGGACTCCTAATTAGGTAGTAATACTAACAAATCAAAACAGAATATTATGTAAGATAATTCCTACTAAATTAGGACTCTAATTGGGTAATAATGCTAACAAACTTAAACTCCTAATTAGGTAATAACACTAACAAAGTTAAAACAGAATATTATGTAAAGTTAGTTATTTCCTAAGCAAGCAATTAAATGAAAAACTTCTCAATTAAGAATCTTCAGTTGCCACTTTTGTAACTTCTTCCAACAAAAGCATCCACATCATTATTGTTTATGCAAGATGTGCCTACTTAAAAAGGTCCTGAAGTTTTTCTTTGATATATGTTCTAATTTATGCCCGATGTGCCTATTTAAAGGAGAGTCCTAAATTTTTCTTCTTTGATACATCTTTTGATTTACTGTTTCTTGTTTTTATCTAATGTAATTTTTTGTCACTTTGTTATGAGGTTAATTATTGGCTACGTATGGTTTCTTGTTGTTTATTTAATATAATTGTTTATCATTTTGTTATTGGGTTAATTATTGAGTAAATATGAGTGCAGGTGTTGTATCTTCAAGGAAAAGAAAATGATGCTGAAGTTCTTATTCAGGACTCTATTAATATACTAGAGGTAGATGACATATGTTATGCATAATACTAGTGTTAATCTCTTGTTATTTCTGTTGTTGTATATTTATTTGTTTTCTCCTATTATCCTTTTGATTATATAGGAAGGTGGGTTAGGAGAGTCCATCACATGCCTAAGAAGATTACAACACCTGGAACAGGTTGTAAATTGTATTACATTTGCACAATAATGTTATATTCTTAATGTGTAATTATGCATAGAGAAAATAAAAGTATATTAGGTCTTACTATTTTGTTATACATGCTTGTTTGGGCTCCATGTTTCTTTTTGTTTTTGGTTTATATATTTAAAACTCTAAAGAGTGCGTATTCAGTTATATATTTCTTAACTTCATGCTATCATTTACTTTTGTTGTCTTTTCCTTAGATGTATTTGAAGTCCAATCATCCAACTGAAGCTGAGCGTGTTGATAGAAAGATCCTTCACCTTTTAGAATTATCAAAGGTTTAATTTAGTTTCTCTATTTCTTTAATTGTGTGAATGTTACTATAAGTGCATAGGTTAACATGTATAAGATGAGTACTTATTTGAGTTTCTCGGTTCGTTTTAATAGAAAATATTACTCAACTTGGGCATTCCATTTCAAGTTATTTGTCAAAGAGGAGGATTTATTGATTTTCTAGAGATAATTAGTTGATTCTCTAGAGATAATTAGTTGATATTGTCATAAATTGAGGAGAAAATGTATTACCTTACACGTATTTGTTACAACTATTAGCTATATATATATATACACTCACAAAAACGTAGTACCCAAATCTTGTAGTTACCCATAAATTATGGAGTATCTTATCAGAATCTTAGTCAATGCTATCAGAATCTTCACCAATAATATCCTAATGTAAGGATACAATCTGTTAAAATATATTTTCCTAAAATAGTCTCCTAACTATACAGTTTTTCCACACTCCCCCTCAAGCTGGTGAGTAGGTATTCTCCATTCCCAACTTGGATACAATAGTCTGAAAAGCTGAGCTGCTTAACCCTTTGGTAAGAATCTCAGTAAGTTGACCGTGTGTAGACATATAAGGAGTAGAAATCAGTCCACTCTCCAGCTTCTCTTTGATAAAGTGCCTATCAATTTAGATATGCTTTGGTTCTACCATGTTGTACCAGATTGTGAGTTATACTTATTGCAGACTTGTTGTTACAATAAAGTCTTATAGGACAGTCCCATTTAATCTTGAAGTCTTCAAGCATGACCTTCAATTATAAGCCATTGCCTGGGATTCAGCGTCTGCACTTGACTGAGCTACCACTCCTTGTTTTTCACTTCTCCATGTCACAAGGTTTCCACCAAGGAAGGTACAATATCTTGAAGTTGATCTTCTATTGACAATTGAACCAGCATAATCAGCATCAGTGTATGCTTCAAGTACCAATCCCCCATTCCTTTTAAACAAAATACCTTTTCTCGATGTTCCTATGAGATAATGTAGTACTCTGTGAGCTGCTTGCTGAAGAACTTTCTTTGGGCTATGCATGAGCTACATCCTCCTCTAGATCTCAATGTAAGAACGCATTCTTGACATCGAACTATCCCAACGATAATTAGCTGCTAGTGACAACAATACTCTAATTGTGTTCATCTTTGCAACAGGAGCAAAGGTCTCTAGATAATCAACTCCATAAGTTTGATTATACCCCTTGGCCACCAACCGTGCCTTGTATCTCTCGATCGACCCATTTGCTCTATACTTTATCATATATACTCAATTACAACCCACCAGTTTCTTGCCTGTCGGTAAATTAACCAGCTCCCAAGTTTTGTTTTTCTTTAATGCCTGCGTCTCCACATTCATAGCTTGTTTTCATTTTCCATTGGCGAAGCCTCGAATAGCGTGGTAGGAATGGTGATGATATTCAAGCTTACAAGGAAAGCTCTATGAGATGATGAAAAATTCTTAAATGATAGAAAATGTGCAAGAGGATATAGTGGTCGTTTTGTACACTCTCCGGTTCCTTTCCTGATGGCAGTTGGAAGGTCCTAGTCATTGCTATTCTCATGAAATTCATCTTGCAATGGAGAGTTAAAAATTGTTACCTCATTCAAAGGATCGAAGTTGGACTCTTGAGCAGTTTCTGAGACAGCCATATTCCTTCTTGTGTATACTTTGCCTTTTCCTAATCTCACATCAAGTTTTTCTTGTGGTTCATTTGATGTTTTAGATGAACAAGGAGGTGCAGAAGAATCAGATGAAAAAGGAGGTGCGGAAGCAAATGTAGGAGGATCAGATGGAGTCTTTGACAATGATAGATCAAGGAAAAAATCTTCCTTATCTTCTTTAGTTAAATTCTCCCCCTGAAGATAAGGATTGGTGAAATAAGGATTTTGTTCAATGAATGTGACATCTATCGAGACATATAATTTCTTTGATGGAGGATGATAGCACTTGTACCCTTTCTAAGTTGACGAATAGCCCACAAAGACACACTTTAGAGCCCTCGAATATAATTTCCCCCTGTTTTGACTGAGGACATGGACAAAGGATGTTCACCCAAAGACCCTAGGGACTTGGTTATCTGTAGTGTTAAGGTTTGGGTAAAAAGTTGAAAGAATGTTCGTATGACTCTTAAAACCTAAGATTTGAGAGGGCAAACGATTTATGAGATGAGTAGCGGTAAGAATTGCTTCTCCCCATAAAACTTTAGACACATGATTTTAAAAAACAGGGCTCGGGTTTTCTCAAGGAGATACCCACTTTCCGTTCTACTACCTCGTTTTGTTGTGGAGTTCTTACACAAGAAGACTCATGAATTATTCCCTCTTTTTGGAAGAATGGGGTAAGGATTTGATTGAAGGAATCCCTAGCATTATCTGACCTAAATCTTTGGATACTGACCCCGAATTGATTCTTGATCATGGAATAGAAGTTTGGGAGTATGGTACTAACATAAACTTATGTTTGAGCAAAAAAATCCATGTAACACGAGTACAATCATCAATAAAAGAAACAAACATTTTACCCTAGAAACATTAGAGACAGTAGATGGACCTCAAATCAGTCATGTAAAACTTGATGAAACTAATTATCTTGCTTGGACAAGATCCCGTTTGTTGTTCATCAAAGCTAGAGGATTACATAGTTGCATTAATGATGACAGTAAGAGACTTGACGTCAATAATTCTGATTATAATCAGTGGGAGTCCAAGAATCCTCTCGTCATATCTTGGCTCATCAGTACTTCACGTACTCTGTTTTCCTATTAATCTTCTCTTTGTTAGTTCTATCACTAAGGACCTTAATTGCAAAGTTGAATTTTTTCCTGACTATTGTGTTCTTCAGGACCTTCTCAAAGGGCAGAGGATTGAAACTGGTAGACTGCAGGATGGCTTATATGTCTTGGAAGAAGGGCGCCTGATAGTTGCACATCGAACGTCTTTTGGAAACAATGTGATTAATAAGGAAATTCTATAGTGGCATAGGCGGTTAGGACCTCCCTCATTTTTTATTCTGGCAAAACTTTATCCAAACTTGTTTAAAAGAACTTCTTTTAATTCTTTGTTTTGTGAAGCATGTGAACTTGCTAAACACACTAGAAGTTCTTATCATTTATCAAGTAGTAAGAGTTTTGCTCCTTTTATGACTATTCACTCTAATTTTTGGAGTCCTACTCAAATTCCCTCTCTTTCTGGCCATAAATGGTTTGTGACCTTTATTAATTGTTGCACCCAATTGACATGGGTTTATTTGATGAAAACCAAGAATAAAGTTTTTCATGCTTCCAATCTTTTCACAAAATGAATTGCACTCAACATGATGTTAGACTTAAGATCTTCCAGTCAGATAATGGAATGGAGTATATGGATGGCAAATTTAATTTCGTGCTTATCTGGATTTTAATGGAATAGTACATCAAACTAGTTATGCCTATACTAGTGAATAGAACGGAGTTATGGAAAGGAAGAATAGACACATTCTAGAGGTTACGCGATCACTCATGTTCACAATGAATCTTCCAAAGGGATATTGGGGTGATGCAATCCTTTTAGCCGCCTATCTTATTAACAAAATGCCACTTTGAATTTTAGATTTGAAAAGCCCTATTGAAATATTACAAGATAAAAACTCTTATACTGTACCTCTGAGAGTCTTTTGGTGTGTTTGCTTTGTTCATGCTCGAAATGTTGGCAA
>JANIPM010000007.1:420085-440766 GCA_027478405.1 Erythroxylum cassinoides
TGTGAACTTGCTAAACACACTAGAAGTTCTTATCATTTATCAAATAATAAGAGTTTTGTTCCTTTTATGACCATTCACTCCGATATTTAGGGTCCTACTCAAACTCCCTCTCTTTCTGGCCATAGATGGTTTGTGACCTTTATTGATTGTCGCACCTGATTGAGGTGGGTTTATCTGATGAAAACCAAGAATGAAGTTTTTTCATGCTTCCAATCTTTTCTCAAAATGATTTGTACTCAACATGATGCTAGAGTTAAAATCTTATGGTCAGATAATGGAATGGAGTATATGGATGGCAAATTTCATGCCTATCTAGATTCTAATGGAATAGTACATCAAACTAATTGTGCCTATACTAGTGAATAGAACGGAGTTGCGGAAAGGAAGAACAGATACATTCTGGAGGTTGCGCAATCACGCATGTTCACAATGAATCTTCCAAAGGGATATTGGGATGATGCGTTCCTTTCAGCCGCCTATCTTATCAATAGAATGCCACTTTGAATTTTAGATTTTAAAAGCCATGTTGAAATATTACAAGGTACAAACTCTTATACTATACCTCCAAGAGTCTTTGGGTGTGTTTGCTTTGTTCATGCTCGGAATATTGGCAAGTTGGAGCCAAGAGCTTTGAATTGTGTTTGCTGGATACTCTCCCACTCAAAAAGGACATAAATGTTATCATCCCCCGTCTAAGAAATACATTGCAAGTATGGATGTCAGTTTTCTAGAGTAGGAGTCCTATTTCACCATGTCCCCAACTCCTCTTTAAGGGGAGAATGAGATTGAAGATGAAGTGTTGCTTGACTCTATAGATAATGTGATCCAAGGAGGAAAAACAATTCAGGGGGAGACAACTAGTTTGGTTTAAGAGGATCGTAGTCGACGCTTAGATAGACCAAACCTAAAGACATACTCAAGGTGAGATATGACAGAAAAAGCCATCATGTAGTCTATGCCAATGCCATCCTCTTCCCTTGAAAACATTGGTGAGCTAGAATATGATTTATCTGATGATTTAGATAAGTCGATTGCTCTTTGAAAACTTGTTAGAAGTTGCACCAAGCACCCAATTTCTAACTTTGTTACATATTGACTTACTATCTCCTGCCTATAGAGCCTTTGTCTTGTCTGTTTTTTTCTGTGTCTATTCCGTAGAATTGGAGAGAAGCAATGGAAATTGTCCAATGGAAAGAAGCTATGATTGAAGAAATGAAGGCCTTAGCAAAAAAAGAGACTTGGGAACTTGTTGCAAATGGGTATCCACAGTGAAGCATAAGCTAGATGGATCCATTGAGAGATACAAGGCGAGATTGGTGGCTAAAGGCTTTACTTAAACATATGGAGTGGACTATCAAGAAACCTTTGCTCCTGTTGCTAAGATAAATACAATCAGAGTTTAACTCTTGTGTGCAGCTAACTTGGATTGGGACTTACAGCAGTTTGATGGTAAAAATGTATTTCTTCATAGGGATCTGGAGGAGGAGGTGTATATGGAGATTCCTCCAAGGTTTGAAGATGAGAAGACACAAGGTTTGTAGGATAAAAAAGGCCTTATACGGGCTGAAACAATGATTGGGACTTACAACAGTTCGACGTTAAAAATGCATTTCTTCATGGGGATCTGGAGGAGGAGGTGTATATGGAGATTCCTCTAGGGTTTGAAGATAAGACACAAGGGAAGGTTTGTAGGTTAAAAAAGGCCTTGTATGAGCTGAAACATCACCACGAGCATGGTTTGAAAAGTTCAATTGGGCTATGATCTCCTTTGGTTATCAACAGAGTAATGTGGATCATACCCTATTTATCAAGCACTCCCAAGGTAAGATCACGATTTTTATTGTCTATGTTGATGACATTATTGAAACTGGAAGTGATACAGAAGAGATGGCTAGGCTGAAGAAACTACTTGCTCAAGAATTTGAAATTAAGGACTCAGGAAAATTGCAATATTTCTTGGGAGTTGAAGTTGCTAGATCAAGAAAAATCTTTTCTCCCAGAGAAAAAATGTCCTAGACTTATTAGAAGAAACCAGTATGATGGGTTGTAAACCAGTTGAATCTCCTATCGAGAGCAACCACAAACTGCAAACAGGAACAGGTACATCGGTGGACATCAGAAGATATCAAAGTTTAGTGGGGAGAATTATCTATCTTTCTGACACTAGGGCAGATATAGCATTTGCAATTAGTCTGGTAAGTCAATACATGCATAATCCACGAGAACCACACTTACAAGCTATATTTCGCATTTTGCGCTATCTAAAGTCTATTCAGGAAAAGGCCTTATGTTCACTAACAATGGTCATCTTAAGATGGAAGCATTTACAGATGCTGATTGGGCTAGATCTCCAGATGATAGGAGGTCAACCACTGGTTATTGTATGCTCATAGGAGGAAATCTAGTCACCTGAAAAAGAAAGAAACAGATTGTAGTTGCTAGATCCAGTGCGGAAGTTGAATATAGAGCTATGGCTCAAGGAGTGTGCAAACTATTGTGGGTAAAGAAGCTGATGAATGAATTACAACTGACAGATGAAGTTCATCTGTCTACTGTGATAACAAAGCTGCCATTAGGATCTCACAATCCTGTTCAGCATGATAGAACAAAACACGTAGAAATTGACTGACACTTTGTGAATGGCTCTCTGCAATTATTCCATGTGAGGTCAAATGAACAACTAGTAGATGTTTTCAACAAAGAACTCTACAACAAACAATTTCATAACCTCGTTTGCAAGTTGGGCATGTGCGATATTTATGCACCAACTTGAGAGGGAGTGTTGACCAAAGATCATTAGCATTGATATTGTTATAATTACACCTATAATCTCTCATATAATTGAGAGATTTCATAGAGTTAATAGCGAGATTACTTCCTAAATACTTGTAGGAATTTTGTATATAAACCCTTGTTCCTATGTACACAAAATCATGTAACACAAATTGTCTTCAACTTTCATCACTTTTGGTGTGGATTATTTTGACACTTTCTCTCCTATCACTAAATTAACCTTATTCATTTATTCATGTCTATGGTAGCTACTCATGATTGGCCCTTACATCAGTTAGACAAAAAAAAAAAAGCCTTCTTGTATGGTAACCTTTAGGATGAAATATATATGGAGAAACCACTTAAGTTTGTTGCTCAGGGGTAGTATAAGAAAGTTTGTCATCTTCGAAAAGTCCCTATATGGTTTAATATAGGGTTCCCATAGTTTGAAAATTTTAGTCAAGTAGTAGAAACATTTAAAATGAATACGAATAAGTTTGGCCAGTCAGTTTTCTATAAATATTTTGCGTTTGGCGTTATTCTCCTTATTGTGTATGTGGATGATATCGGCACTATTGGACGTGATACGTGAACATTTCACATCTGAAGTGCTTTCTTCATAATTAGTTTCACACAAAAGATTTAGAATTTTTGAAATATCTTCTAGAAAGAGAGGTGACAATAAGCAAGAAAGACATTTTTCTGTATAAGAGAAAGTAAATGCTTGACCTATTAACTAAGATCGAAAAATTGAGGTCTAATCCATGTAGTGCTTCAGTACTTCCTAATTTGCAACTCACCAAAGATGGAGACTTATTTAAAGATCTTGAGAAAAGTAAGAGAGTGGTTAGGCAACTGAACTATCTTGCAATAACTTGTTTTGATATTGTATATTCTATCAGTATTATAAGTCAATTCATGTCTTTTAAACCGTCCATCAATAAGCTGCTTTAGAACATATCCTATATTACTTAAGAGGGAGTTTTTGGTGTAGAGATATTGTATGAAATCATGGACATATTCATATTGAGTCTCTTAGATGTAGGTTGGGTAAGTTCTAGGATTAATTAGAAATCCACTATTGTTTGTTGTGTTTTTATTGGAGGAAACGTGGTTTTATGGAAAAGCAAAAAGTGAAAGTACAAAATCTGAATGTAGAGTTATGACACAATCGATATATGTAACAATGTAGATATATAAGCTCTTAATAGAGATTGGCCATAAATCCTCAATATTAGCAAAGTTGTGGTGTGTTAACCAATCTACTCTGCATATTGCTTCTAGTCATGTGTTTCATGAACGAACTATGCTTATGAGATTGGTTGTCATTTTGTTTGTGACAAAGTACTGCAAAACTTGATCTTTATAGGATATGTGAAAACTGGAGAATAACTTGGAACTATTTTCACATAGATTCTAAATGGATTTCGGCTATATTTGTAACAAGCTAAGTATGACTAATATCTATGCTCCAGCTTGCGGGAGAGTGTTACAGATTGTATAACTTGATTATAGAGATTGTTCTAGATTGTTTAGCTTGATTATAAGGATCCCATTTACTTGCCTAATCAGGAATTGAACAATTTGTGTATATTTGTACTTTTACCTATGTACAAAATTATCGGTTGAGACAATATTTCCTCTCTTTGTTTCATATTAGTAGTAAGTAGTAACATATTTTATTATCACACTTGATCCAACAAATTTGATCATTGATTGTGAATATTATTTTCAGCTCCTCTTTTTTCACATATGCTGTCTCTTTCATTCCTTTTGATGCATAGCTCTGTGCTATGATAGGGCTGGAAGTCTTTAGAGACTGTAGCTGCAGCTGAAAGGTTGGCCTTGACCCTTCAAGCAACTAGGAATATAAAGGAAGCAAGTGAACTTCTTGAAAGGTGAATCCTACTGGATAAATCTCTAATCAAAACACGTCATCCTCAAAATGTGATGAAATTACATTTTCGTAACATTAGAAAATATATCATCTATTATTAGTCTTCACCCAATGCCCTAAACTTTTGAATTTGATGATTTTTTGACATGTTTTTAGAGCATATATGACTAAGAGGTATCAAATTTTATACTTCCCTAGTTTTTGGTGGATTTGTGATTTATTGAAATTTGCCACATTTCATGATAGAGACATGTTAGAATAAGATATGATCAATTTGTTAGCATCACCAATAATTTAAAATTTTAAGTTGAATGGCCTCTTTATCTTTAACTTATTTAAGTGCAGGTGTTTGGACGTTCGGAAAATATTGCTTCCCAAAGATCACATTCAGGTTTGTATTTAGAGAATTCTTATTGTAAAAATGGAGGGAGGGAAGCAAGGAGAAATAAGTTAAAATGTGGTTTATCTTGTTTACTAGAGTGTCATTAATCGGTTTAAGTTTAAAATTGTCTAGCTCATGTTCATATTCCATCTGATCTCTTTCTCTTTGGCAGATTGGTGCCAACATGCTTCAACTTGCTAGGGTGGCAATGCTGATATCAAATACGCTAAGAAAGGTCAATGCCTCTGAAGCAATGGCTGAGCTTGATAAGGCAAGAGAACTTCTGTGCATGTCTGCAAGGTTTGTTTCTTTTTTCTTTTTTGCAAAGTTTATGCTAATGCACGTGCAAAATAACTTTTTTAATCTAGTCTTGTATTAACAAAAATGCTTAGCTATTGTATATATGATTTAATCCAATTAAAGGGGCTACCAGAGCCATCTCTTTCTAATGTTGTTGCCATGTTACTACTCTAGACATCATTAAGATAAAAGAAAAAGAAATAACAAAGGAAAAGCAATCGGGAGATTGGTTTTTGCTGAAAAAATTGGACCGATGTATGGTAAATGACAAGTGGATAGAAACCTACCCTACAAGTAGCGCTTTGTTTGATGATCCAACTGTATCGGATCACAGTCCAATAGTATTGGAGTTGCAAACAGGCGATAGTAGGAGGAAGACCCCATTTAGGATCTTCAATCACTTGATGGATAGTCTTGACTTTAGAAACATACTCATCGAGGAGATGCAGGGGGCCGTACATGGATCAAAAGGATATTAGATCACCATGAGACTCAAAGCCTTGCAGAATCGACTGAAATTGTTCAGTAGGAAAATAGTCCAACCAGACTTGAAAGCTCTAATTGAAGCCCTAGAAGAGCTAAAGCAACGTCAGAAAGGAATATTGGTTAAACCAGAAGATTTGTAACTAAGAACACAGGAAGCTACATTGGTGGAAAAATATAATCTATTGCTGAATAGTACCAATACTTAAAGGTAGAAATCTTCGATGCTCTAGATGAAGGCGGGTGAGAGATGTACTAAGTATTTTATGAGCTCAATTTCAGCTAGGAGGAATAAGAATTCTATCTGATTGCTGGAAGATGACACGGGGCGGATCCATGAGGAGATTGAAAGTAAGAAGAGGGTTTCCTTAGAGTACTATACTCGGTAATTTGGGACTGTAATGCCAGTAAGAAATATACCTGCAAAGGGTCTAACAGGGCTTAAACAACTTGATGAAGATGATAAGGTGGCGTTGGTACGAGAAATAACAAGGGAAGAAATCAAGAATGCTATTTTTTCAATGAACCCCGACAAAGCCCCAGAACTAGATGGTTATAATGGGAGATTCTTTGAAAAACATTGGGATATTGTAGGAGAAGAAGTGGTAGCAACAGTGGATGAGTTCTATAAGAGAGGAACATCCTCAAGAAATGGAACAAAACGTTTATCTGCCTTATTCCCAAACAGAGTAATGCATGGAAGATAGAACAATTTAGGCCTATAGTTGGCTATAATTTTCTTTATAAAACCATCACGAGGATCTTAGCTAATAGGTTGAGAGCTAGCCCGGGGAAAATAGTTACCCAGAACAGAATGCTTTAATCAAGGGGAGATTAGTCGGAACAAATATCCTACTTTGCCAGGAACTGTTAGAGGGCTATCACTCTAAGAGGAGCATGAGGAAAATGGGTTGAGGAATGTGTAACTACTGCTTCTATGGCAATCTTGGTGGATGGGGAACCTAAAAACCTGATTAAAGCAAGGGGGACTTGAGGCAAGGGGACTCATTATCCCCTTACCTGTTTGTCCTATTCATGGAGGTTTTGTCAACTCTTCTTGTGAATACCATACGGTGGCATCCAAAGTTCTAGTTCCATGACAGATGTAAAGGTTTGAAGCTCACACACTTAGTTTTGCAGATGACCTCTTACTGCTTTGCAAGGTTGAGAAAAACTCGATTAATATAATCATGCAAGTAATGAAGGAATTTAGGTTTAAGATGCAACCCTCTGAAGAGTTGTTTCTATTTATCTTGCAACTCAAGTAGAGAGGTAGCACCTATAGCTATCGAGATGGGATTAACACAAGGGCAACTACCCTTCAAATACCTAGGGGTACCAATTTCTCAAAGAAGAATCAATGATGGGGATTGTAAACCTCTGTTGGACTTAATTCATGGCAGAATCAATCAATGGAGCAATCGGTTCCTTAGCTATGGAGGCAGGCTACAGCTAATTCAGACAATATTGAGCAATCTTACCACTTATTGGATCAACCATTTATCCATTCCCAAAAATATCCTTAAGGAAATCGACAGGAGGGTTAGGGATTTCTTGTGGAACAACTCAAACCAAGGCAGAACCAAAGCGAAGATCAGTTGGGACAAAATTTGTAGACCTAAGCAACAGGGGAGGCATCCATTTTGCAAGGATGAATCAAAGGGTGAGCAAGGGGCGGAATTTGTGGTGGTTATGTTACAAAAAGGAGGATTTATGGGTGAAATGGATACATAATGTATTTATTAAGCACAAGAGTATTTGGATCCTACAGTCAAGGCAGGATATGTCAAGCACTCGCAAAGGAATTCTAGAAACCAGATAATGGATGCAAAGTCAGGTATTCCATAGGATTGGGAATAGAGAAAGCACGTCTTTTTTGGTATGATAATTGGCACTGTAAAGGTCCTCTATATAAGGTGGGGGAGGTACAGGGCTTGAAATTAGTGGTGAATCCAACTACCAAAGTAAGTATGCTTATTCGAAATAATCAGTGGATATGGCCCTTCCACAATAGCAGGAGTGCCAGTTTCATTATGGAAGAGTTGCCTCGACGTCGGGAAGGAGAGCAAGATGAAATTTAGTGGCTAGCAAATAACTCAAGAGAGTTCAACAAAAAGGCCTGTAAAACACTATTACAGGATACACAGACCACAAGGCAGGAGTGGGCAGCCTTAATATGGGATAGTGATCTTAATCCAGCTAATTCATTCATCTTTTGGATGGGAATCAGTGGAGGGTTGCTTACAAGGGATAAGATCAGGTTCTCCATTAGCAATTTGAACTGTGAGTTATGTAATGCGGAACTGGGAAGTTTGGAACACCTCATGATTAGATGGAGGTATACCAGACAAGTCGAGGATCGGTTGTAGAATATACACATGGCCCGAGCAACGGATTCTTGGAGAGAAACTATTACTTGGATGGGGAAAATTAGAGTACATAATGCGGCTGATCTCAAAGCTATAAGGTTAAGTTAGGTAGCCTTGGTGTACTACATATGCAAAGAGCGCAATTGCAGAGTATTCAAACAAAAAAGTAGAAGCAGTGAAAAAAACTGCTGAATTATTTGAATAATTAACTGCTTTATTACATGTGGATGGCTACTGAAGATGAAAACAAATATGCATCTGGATGGCTTATCCATTACATGTCACTAACATTGTAGTGGATATGGCCAAGTAGCCATATACCCATTCGATGAATAATTGAACCTGGAGATGTTGACATTTGTTTACAACTACCAATCTTTGTTGTGCGGGAATTTTCTCCTTGTAGTTCCTTAGTTTAGCTAAGGATTGCTAACTTACGGTTTTGTAGATTATCCTTAACACTTGTGAAATTCTAAGTCAAGTCTAACAAATAAACTATAGAACTTTCACCAAGATAATGGTATTTGGGAATTTAGTTAAATCTAGAATATTATATAAACTTGAAAGTTATTACTAGTTACTATTACCATTTACCTTTTTATCTTAACCTTTTGTCAACTTGTGGTTTATTAGTTATTTATTGTAGCAAGACAAGTTTATATTTGTTGTTCATTTGTACTTTTTACTATTATGATCCTTCTTAGTTCTAGGGTTTGTAGGTTATCATGTACTGGTGTACTCCTATTTCAAGGTATAGGGGATAAGTAGAAAATGACTGCTTAGTTCACCCATAAATATATGTGCATGCACTTTAGCATCGAAGTAATTGATCATTAAGTATTGAGAAATGAAAATTTGGTAGTTAGCAAGATTGGTGCATGCCCTTTAGCATCAAAGTAATTAATCATTGAGTATTGAGAAATGAAAATTTGATAGTTAGCAAGATTGATTTAATGAAGATTTTGATAATGAGGTATTATAGTTTTTGATATTAATATTGTCAGTGCTCTTGTATAATAAGATTCTATTTTAATTAGCCTTTCATACATTGAAAGAAGTATGTATTGCTAAAATACTAGGCCTGATACTTCATAATAGATACAACAATAATTCATTATTTCTTTTTACTTATATGAAAACAATCACTCTTTGGTGGCTTCCAGGTGATTTTAGGATAGATGTTGGTTATTATGTATAATTAGTAATTAAGAGTTATAGTGTATTTTCCTATATTAGGTTAAGTGTATAGGTTATCTGTATATAGCCCTTGTAATCGTATGCTTAACGTAAATGAGTAATTAGAAGATTATCGATTCCTCAAAAATCTTCATGGTATCAGAGCTTTTGCCGATTGAAGCTTGAGTTTACTCCCTTCTGCGGTAGGTTAGTTTGGAAGAATAGTGTTTCATTACACTAGTTTTTGGCAAGTGTGAAGAGGTCACATTTCGCTCCTCTCCTTTCAACACAGTCGTCGCTGGAGCACAGTCCAGGGGACGTTCTGCAGATACCCAAATTTCGAAATCATCCGACCTCGCGCGTGAGCACACGCGCCACCCTTCCATTTCGACAGTTCCTCCACTTGCCAACACGTGTAGCGTGTGACATCACCTCCGGCCACTGTTCGTCTTTGTTTTTGGACAGACCTATTTTTTGGACCTCTCATTCTGCTGTCGTTTTTTTGTTCCTTTCTTCACTTCTGTCGTGCCATTATGTCAGATAATAATGAAGCTTCTAAGGAGGTAGAGAAACATTATCCTATTAATGGCAGTCCCTATTCTCTGATTAGTCCTATTAAATTAGATGGCAATAGCACTTATTTAGCTTGGTCTAGATCATGTTTGCTGTCTATCAAGGCTAGAAGGTGTTGATAGGAATAAGAAACCGCCACTTGTTGTTGATCCTACCTTTTAGTCAATGGAACTCTGATAATTCATTGATTATGTCTTGGCTTCTTAATTCTAAGCATCCTAAGATCTCCTGACAGTATTTACTACTATGGAAAGCTACAAAAACTACTATTCTCGTTTGGGAAATGATGCTCGGATTTTTGAACTCCGGAACAAAATTAATGTCACAAAGCAAGGTGAGCTTACTGTTTTAGATTATTTTTTTGAGTTGGATAGTTTATGGCAGGAATTGGGTTATTATCAAGATTTTCAAGCCAAGTGTGTTGATGATGCAGTACTGATTCAAAACATGCTTGAAAAGGAGTGAGTCTATGACTTTTTGGCTTATTTGAATCCAGAATTTGATCAGTTGAGAATTCAAGTTATTGTTAGATCTCCTTTTCTCTCTGTTGAGGAGGCAAATTCTTCAATCCAACAAGAAGAGACCAAAAAAAGTGTGATGCTTTATACTGCACCAGTTGAGAAGTCGGGCTTAATAGCTCATATTACTCATGAGCAGCCGAAGGATGTTACTTCTGATAAAGATCATTTGCATTGTGATTACTGTAGAAAGGCAAGGCATACAAAAGAGACTTGCGGGAAGTTGCGTGGGAGACCTACTAGGGCCCGAGGGGGGAAACAAGCCAACCCTACAAGGGCTCAAGCAAATTTGCTAGAAACTGTAGAATCATCCAAGAAGTCTGCTTCAGTTGACAGTCTCTCTTCTTATGAAATTCAACATTTCCGGCGTCTCCTGTCATAGCTCAACTCTTCCTCTAGTGCTACCTCCAATTTTGTCAAGTCAGGTAACACTTTTGGTGAACTTAACTCATGGATTATTGATTCTAGTGTGAATAGACATATGACAGGCATTTCTAAAGGCTTTCTTATCTACTCTCCTTGTCTAAAAAGGATAGTGTCAGGGTGGCTAATGGATCCTTAACTCCTATTTCCGAGACAAGTTATATTGTTTGCACTCCTAATTAAGTTTTCTTCTGTTCGTCATGTTCCTTAATTCCCTGTCAATCTTTTATCTGTCAGTGTTATCACCAAGGCTCTAAACTGTAAGGTTGAATTTTTTTCCTGATTATTGTATCTTTCAGGATCTTCAAACAGGGAAGAGAATTGGCAGTGGTAGAGAGCATAATGGCTTATACATGATGGAAGTCAGTCAAGGTTTGGCCTTTTTTGGGGAATATTAAGATGTTAACTAGGAAATAATATTGTGGCATAGGCGGTTAGGGTATCCATCATTTTTTGTTTTAGAAAAACTATATCCCAGTTTATTTTCTAGAACTTAGTTTGATTATTTATCTTGTGATGCTTGTGAGTATGCTAAGGATACTAAAAACTCTTACCATTCAAGTGATAATAAAGTCGTTGTTCCTTTTAGACTTATTCATTTTGATGTTTGCGGGCTTGCACAGACTGCTTCTTTGTCTAGAAATCGCTGGTTTGTTACTTTCATTGATTGTTGCACTAGAATGACTTGGGTGTATTTGATTAAAGCAAAAAGTTCTCCTTATTTCAATCTTTTCATAACATGGTTCACACTTAGTTTGATGCTAAGATAAAGGTATTGTGAACTAATAATGGGACAGAATACATGGATAGTAGGTTTGGTACTTATTTGGAGTCCTATGGGATTGCTCATCAAACTAGTTGTCCTTATATTAGTGCTCAAAAATGGGGTAGTTGAAATGAAAAATAAACATTTGTTGGAAGTTGCTAGATCCCTTATGTTTACTATGAATGTTCCAAAGTCATACTGAGGACATGCTATACTTGTGGCAGCCTATCTTCTTAATTGAATGCCTCTCAAAACTTCCCAATTCTGGACTCCTTTAGAAGTCCTAACTGAGGAACATGGCTATGCTGTTCCACTAAAGGTTTTTGGGTGTGTCTGCTTTGTCTATACTAGGAATGTTGGGAAATTAAAACCGAGGGCCCTTAAATGTGTGTTCATTGGGTATTTTCCAACCCAAAAGGGATATAAGTGCTATCACCCCCCATCTAGGAAGTTTTATGTCAGTATGGATGTTACCTTTCGGGAGTTTGAACCTTACTTTGGCACTACACAGTCACCTCTTCAAGGGGAGAGCAATCGAGAAGTGGTGCCTATGGTACTTCTTGATCTTGTGTAGAGGGAGAATGAGGAGACTAATGTTCAGAGGGAGACTGATGTTTAGGGGGAGATTGTTGTTGGACGTTTAGATAGACCTGATTTGTTGAGATACTCGAGAAAGAACAGGTTTGAAGAAGCCATCATGCTTTCTATCCTACAAGAATCCTCGTGTGAGTTATTTTCTGATTATGATTAAAATTTACCCATTGCTCAGACAAAAGGGGTCAGGTTGTGTACAAAACATTATATTACTAACTTAATCTCTTATGATTCCTTGTCTCCCTCCTATAGAGCCATTGCCTTGTCTGTTTCCTGTATGTCTGTTCCACAGGATTGGAGGGAATCTATCATAGATCCAAAATAGAAGGAAGCTATGGTAGAAGAATTGAAAACTCTCGCTAAGAATGAAACCTGGGAACTAGTTACTTCTCCAGGCAAGAAGCTAGTTGGCTACAAGTGGGTGGTCACAATAAAACACAACGTTGATGGTTCGATTTAAAGATTCAAAACCAGATTAGTGGCAAAGGGATTCACTCAGACTTATGGAGTTGATTGTCAGGAGACATTTGCCCCTGTTGCCAAAAATGAACACAATCAGAATCTTGCTATCATGTACAGCTAACTTGAATTGGGATTTGCAGCAATTTGATGTGAAAAATGCATTCCCACATGGAGACCTAGAAGAAGAAGTTTGTATGGAGATTCCTCCTGGTTTGATAATGAGAGAAATAAAAAAAGTTGTGCAGATTGAAGAAAGCCTTGTATGGGTTGAAACAATCCCTCAGAGCTTGGTTTGACAGATTCAACAAAGCCATGATCTCTTTTGGGTATCAACAAAACAAATGCTAATCATACGCTCTTTATGAGACACTACAAGGGTAAGATCACTCTTCTTATTGTTTATGTTGATGATATAGTGATGACAAGAGATGATAAAGAAGAAATGGCTCAGCTGAAGAAGCTCTTAACCCAAGAGTTTGAGATCAAGGATCTTGGAAAGTTACAATACTTCTTGGGAATTGAAGTTACAAGATCGATAAAAGCAATCTTCATTTCTCAAAGGAAATACATTCTAGATCTTGTGAATGAAACCGGTATGCTGGGATGTAAACCAGCAAAATCACCCATTGAAAGCAATCATAAGTTGCAAGCAAGAATTGAAGAATTAGTTGATAAAGGCAGATATTAGAGATTAGTTGGTAGGCTTATCTACCTTTCTCACACCAGACTAAACATTGCTTATGCAGTTAGCTTAGTGAGCTAGTTTATGCATGATCCTAGAGAATCTCAGCAGCAGGCTATCTTTCGCATTTTGTGATATTTAAAGTCAGCCCTAGGAAAAGATCTTCTTTTCTCAAAACATGGTCATCTTCAAATTGAAGCCTCTAGAGATGCGGATTAGGCTGGATCTTTAGATAACAGAAGATCCACCTCTGGTTATTGCATACTTGTAGGAGGTAACTTAGTCACTTGGAGAAGCAAGAAATAGAGTGTGATTGCAAGATCAAGTGTAGAAGAAGAATATAGTGTTATGGCTTAAGGTGTTTGTGAACTTTTATGGCTACAGAAGTTGCTAGTAGAGTTGAAGTTGGTTGGAGAAGATAGGCTATCTTTGTATGGTGATAACAAAGCTGCAATCTGTATTGCTCATAATCCTGTTCAACATTACCAAACGAAGCACATTGAAATCGATCGTCATTTTATCAAAGAAAAGTTAACTGATGTTGTCTTGAGCTTGTTCCATGTATCGTTGGAAAAGTAGCTAGCTGATGTTTTTCACAAAAGGACTCAATAGTCGAGCCTTTCATACCATTGTCTGCAAGTTGGGCATGTGTAATATGTTTGCACCAATTTGAGGAGGAATGTTGGTTATTATGTATAATTAGTAATTAAGGATAATAGTATATTTTCCTATATTAGGTTAAGTGTATAGGTTGTCTGTATATAACTCTTGTAATCGTATGTTTAACGTAAGTAAGTAAGAAGAAGGTTATCGATTCCTCAAAAATGTTCAATAGGAAGGCACATAAATACAACTTGCAACCAGAGCTTTTGGGTGATTTTAGGGTGCCTACAACTAGATCACAAACAAGGGCATGTTAAACTAGTTTCAACTGACAATTGCCAAATTAATTTACGAAGCTTAGTAGATGTTGGACTAGTTTCAATTCGCTTAGTCATAATTGTTCGATTCAACTTATTACGATTAGCCCTGATAGTATCCACCTAGTATAATTGTTGTACTTAGTCTACATATCAGTTCTTCAACAGAAAATGAATTCAATGTGAATGAGATTAAACAACTATGAGGCCTACCTAAAATTGTTTCTAAGTTTTTTGTTCATGTTCATTGCTTCAAAATGATAAAGGCTCCATTTCCTTGACTTCCATTACCTAGAATACATTTTTTAATTGTTTATTCTAGCATAATGAATCATACCTCATATAGTCCTTCAAAAGGATACATTAAGGAATACTTGTTAACTTTGGTAGAAGTTTCCTTTTCGTTTTTTCATAGATAACAATATGCGTTGTCAAATTACAAATGGAGTTAACATAAAAAAAAGGGTTAATTACTAAAAAATCCTAAAGTTTACAGAATTTTGCAATTATAGTCTGAACTTTAAAAAGTGGTAATTAAATACTTGAACTTTTATTTTTTCTCAAATATAGTCTGACGTTAGTGTCTCTGTTAACGAAGCTAATGTGGCTATGTTATAGTAAATGTAGGATGCCATTTTTGTGACTACCAAATCTCAGCCACATACTTTCCCCATGGTCTTCGACAAACACCTCTATAATGCTTCTCTTGGTTCGTAATCTCGATTATGTTGTTAAATGTTGTGATGTTGGGGGAGGTATGGTTATGTTTGTCATGGTGGGTTTTTGCTGTCTTAAAGTCAAACCCTTTGAGGGCTTTGATTTCTTAGAATCAGAGGTGTACAATCCAAGGTTGTTGATGAACGTGAAATTGTCCATGGAAGTGATGTCCCTTAATAGGTGTTGTTTGATAAGTTTCAGGGTTGAAGATTCATCCAAAGAACCCATTTAAAGCTTAATTAGCCAGTGATAGTGTGGAAATTGAGTTCAAAGAGAGAAGAAGAAGAAGAGAAAGGTGGGCTTTTGTTGTTGTTGAGTGGAAATTAGAGACTAAGAGGGTATATAAAGGGAAGAACAACAAGACAGCCATTGAAGAGGGAGGAGGTTTCTTAGGAGGTTCTATAGGTGGTGTGAGGAAGCATCATTTGGTGAGGTTAGTAATATATCAATGGAGGGTATTCAATATGAGAGACTTATGCTGAAAGTAGCAACCTATTGTCACTATTAAATTCAAAAGCACCATCTTTCTGGCTGGAGCATCTGTTATCAGAATGAAGGGCTTCTGTAGAAGGGGCATTGTTAATTATTTGTCAAATTGCTATAGTTGTTTTTGACAGGAGGTGATGAGACGTATTGGCGAAAACAAAATAAGAAGCATAAAATTTTATCAGCACGGAGAAGAACGAAAGACAAAAAGAACATAGGCTATTATCTCACCTTGATTTGTGAGGTTTATATACACTTTTGTATAGAGATTGGTTTTCTATTTGGATGATTTTTTTTCTTGTCTGTTTACTCTTCCCTCGTATGCCTAATCCCCTCAAAGTGAATTACTAACAATTAATTTAATTTGATTATAATCTCACGTGGAAATTGATTTACACCTAGCAACCACTTCAGCTCCGTTAATAGAAACACTAACATTAGGCTAATTTGAGAAAAATTGAAAGTTTAGGTATTTAATTGCCACTTTTAAAAGTTTGGGTTATTTTTGCAAAATTAAGTTTTGAGAATTTTTTTGGTAATTAACCCTAAAAAATATGTTTGATTTATTTTTAACAGTTAAAATTTGAAAAAAAAACTAAAATAGGACTGAATTAGAAAAATGTGAAGTAGGAGGGATGAAATATTGGTTATCTTTTGGAAGAAAATATCCATATGGTATTTGTTGGCTAAAACTCCAAAGAAAATATCCCTACTTGTCTTTTTCGATGGGTTTAATTTGCACTGTCCTCCATTTGAATCTTACATTCATACACGGTTATATTTGTTAGGATAGCACGGCAAGTGTTAAATAAGCTGAGAAAACAGTTGAGCAGCAAGAAAAAGAATGGAGCACTTGAAGAGTCCACCAGAGAAGGTAGTACAGCATTAATAATACTGGTGAGTTCCTTTGCTGCATGTTGTTGGATTAAGAAACGTTTCTTCTTTCATAAAAGATTACATTATTTGCTAAAATCCTCCATAAAATAGTCATTGTTAATTATTGGCCTATATCTTAGTTTACAAAAACCATTACACCACTTTTACATCTTGTCTTAAAAATATTGTACTTATTTTATTTTTTTTAACAAAAGTAAACAAAAAATGTATGTGATAATCAAGCTTTCCTGCTTCAAAAATGATTGCTAGTGAAATGTACATATCTCAGATATATGTAGTTGAATTTGTTAAATTGGAACTAGAATCATTTGCATTGAAGTGCCATTTGTGTGTGATTGGGTCCTCAAGGTAATTGCTACCATCAAAGAGTGCCCTTGAAACCATATTAACTTTGGATGTCAACTTATATTAAATCTGGGAATATAAGATTACGTGTTGCGATATTTTCACATGTAATTTTTAAAGCATGGGAATGATAGAAACCTTACTTTGACTCACAGCTGCAATCACTTGGTACTCTTGGACTTCTGGAGATTTCACGGAAAGAATTACGAGAATCAATGGTTAGTATAAAAAATAAGATTAATTTATTGTCATTATTACAAGTCCAGCTAATAGCATGGAATTTTGACGACGGGATATGAGTATTCATCGAAACAGCAGTTTTTTTCTCTTTTGAGCCACACATTTTTTGCCTGGCTCACAAACTTGCCTTACTGTTATGAATTATCATCATCACTTTGAATTGATTAGTGGACTTCATGTACACTTTTCAAGTTTCAAAATCACTTTTTTCTATAAATACATAAATTGAACTGATTTCAGCTATTATGATTCAATTTTTTTGGGTTTTAAGAATTCCTGTTGATTTGTATGTTGACTGTTAATGTGCTTGAGTTGATGAGCAGGGAGACCAATCATCCACTGGTGGAGCAGCAAGTGCCTTTTCTGAATGCGTTTATGCTTACAAAGAGGTACATTTCATATGAATATTATTCGGTTGGTAAGGTTTTTTGCCAATGGATGATAGATCCAACCTGTGGTTGTGAGAATCTAAACTCTTCCTTTGTTTCTAATGTCCCTCTCCCTTTTAGTGGTTGCTGCATCTATGTTGAAAAGGGCTTTATTACTTGTTCAAGGAAAAAGGGCCTTTAGGAATGCTAGTTTCTTAAGGGGAACTCTGTCAAAAGATGCAAGTAATTTCATGTATCTGTAATCTGCCTTGGTGTGGTGTGGAGGAGATTGTTATCCTTTTTTCTTTCAGTCTTATCTTCCCTCAATCTCAAGTTGTCTTTTTGTGGTAATTGCTATTTTTAAATAACATGTAGCTGTGATATTCTTTGTATTTGAATTTGCTTTCAAACTGTTCTCCTCATTTTGCACGTCAAGCTGGAATATTTGGATATAGTTAAAGCTTCTGTCTGCTTTGTTCTCCATAGTTTACATTATAATGACAAATAAGACTTGGCTAAATCATTTTAAATCTCAGTGCAGTCATGCAACCAATCACCCACCAACACCCCCTTGTTTTTTTTTTCCTTTTCTTTTTCTCTTTGCCAATTGACACCTAAATCTCTTCCCCTTTTTTTCAGTGTGGCCGTTATTCAGTAAATTAGATTTTCAGTGAGGACATATTCAGTATGAGCTAGTATCTGATACCATGGCATAGGTGTAGTGCGTGTACTTTTGGTCTTAGACATGATGCCATATCATCACTTAAATTTCCCAGTTTTAAAATATCCTTGTAATCTTTTTGTTCAATATTCTAAACTGATATGAATAAGAAAATTTGTTATATTGCTGAGTTTACAGGTATCTATTGTGCATATATATAGCTACTTATGGTATCTAAATTAGGAAAATATAACGAGGAGATTATAGCTATAGATCTTTGTATATTTACAGGCTTGATTAAAGCCTAAACTCATGTATTTACAGTCTAGAACAAATCTATAATATTCCAAGTTCCACAAGAATATTTCATCCAGAACATTCCACAAGAATATTTCCTAATCCAACATTTTTAATCTCAAATTATTAGTTAATAATATCTTCCAACTCCTTAACATGTGATTTCCTTTCAGCTGCAATGAGTAGGCTTGGCAAATTAAGTCCAGTCCAATCTGAAGTCAACGTGTTAGGCCTAGGTAGGCTTGAACCCCTCCTCAAAACGACGTCACTTTGGATTTTATTTCCCAAAACGATGTCATTTAGAAGAGGGGTTATCAAAACTATCAAACCTCTTGTACCATTGTCTAGAAGATGTTTTAATCCATATAAAAGAGTATCATCGATGCCCAATTTTTTTTGCAATATTTAGAAGTATTTCATCTTGCTCTTGGTTGCTGAATATTCTTCTATATGCCATTCCACTATGTGTTGCCATTGTGAACCAAAGCTTTTATACCAAATTGATGTAGGACAAATAGAATAATTCTTTACTAGTAGCTAAGAATCACAAAATTAGGAAATATTGCTGATATTAGGCTGCTGGAATATCAAGTTTCAAAGTTGAGTTTTGGGTAGGAATACTAAAATTTTAAGGTTCGATTGCTGGAGATTCAGGCTTAGGATTTTAGAGTTTAATATGGCTAGAATGTAATTTAGGTTTGCTGAAATTTAATAAGGAACACATAAAATTGAAGGTAGGAAACTAGGAATCACTCCTAGGGTCTAAAAATCACTCTTAGAAGAAAGCATCACACCTTACCTCAAGTTTGTAGAAAAATTCCAGATTGCTTCTTATTATGGAAGGGCTGAGTACATCGGTATGGAGTTCTCAGAACCCTTATTCTAGTAGGAAAAGTTTGCCAACAAATTTAAATCCCATTCTAATAATAATTCTATGTCCTAAACAACTAAGATAAAGATAACATATGTAAAATAGAATAACATATTTAACTTACTAGTACTTCCTATCTAATAAAGAATCCTAACATAATATGAATTTCAGCCCTTATCTTTTGCTGTCAACTCAATTCTCGATCTTCATCCCACCAAATTAAGACTTGTGGTTGACTAATTTTTTCTCTTTTATTTCTTTTATATACTTTAAGTTCTTTTGCATCAATGCCTCAAGAACCAAACCTCAATTCCTTTTAAACAAAATACCCTTCCCTGATGTTCCTTAAGATATTTAAGTACTCTTTGAGTTGCTTGTAAGTGAACTTCCTTCGAACTATGGATAAATAGACTAATTACACTTACTGCATATGCTATATATAGTCGGGTGTGAGACAAATAATTTAATCTTCCTACTAGACGTTGATACGTCTTTCTATCTACTGCATCCTCCTCCTTTACATTTCCAAGCTTAAGATTTGGATCAATAGGAGTGCTTGTGGGTTTGCATGTTGTCTTACCTATCAAAAGATCTGTAATATAAAAATCTCACGCCTAGAATGTGCAGCTTCAATTCCAAGGAAATATTTCAACCTTCCCAATGCCTTAATCTCAAATTCCTTAGCTAATTGTTGACTCAGCAACTATTTTATCATCTCTCATCACTTTTATATCATCAACATACATTAGAAGAGCTGTAACACCTTTTGAAGGAGAATGTTTGATAAACAATGTATGATCTCCTTGACTTTGTCTTATCCTATAGCCAACATAACTCTTGCAAATCTTTCGAACCATGCTCAAGGTGATTGCTTAAGGCCATATAGTGCCTTCTTCAACTTACACATAGTATGAATAGAAATTCTTCCTATAACCTATTGGAACTTCTATGTAAATTTCTTCTTCTAAATCTTTATTGTATTCTTGACATCAAACTATTGCAGTTACAACCATAATTAGGCACTAATGACAATAATGCTCTAACAATATTCATCTTCGCAAAAGGAGCAAAATTCTCTAAATAATCAATCCCATGAGTCTGAGTAAAGCCTTTTGTTACCAGCCGCACCTTGTATCTCTCAACTAACCCATTTGCTCTATATTTCACCGTATATACCTACTTATAACTCACTAATTTCTTTATTATAGGTAATTTCACTAATTCTCAAGTTTTGCTTTTTTTCCAATGCCTCCATCTTCACATTTATAGTTTGTTTTCATTTTTCATTAGATAATGCCCCAGATAAGGTGGTAGGGATGGTAATGGTACTCAGGATCATAATGCCCCAGATAAGGTGGAAAGGCTTTGTGGGATGGTGAAAAAATTTTAAACGATAAGAAATGTGCTGTTATGTCTCTGAGAACAGGATCGAGTTATCGGGCGATTGATCGAAAAATCAAATTCAACTCCCTTCCCTTTGTT
>JANIPM010000007.1:526876-547231 GCA_027478405.1 Erythroxylum cassinoides
GACGTCTCACAAACGTCGGGAAAACTCCACAATCTCTGACGTTTGCTCCAGACGTCGGCAAATATGCGGCTCTTCTATGACGTCTCACAAACGTCGGGAAAACTCCACAATCTCTGACGTTTGCTCCAGACGTCGGCAAATATGCGGCTCTTCTACGACGTCTTATTCAACGTCGCAGAATACTTAAGCATTCTATGACGTCTTAACTCAGACGTCGCCTAAACCTATTTGCTACCCACTATCTACGACGTCTATTACGACGTTTTATTAGACGTCGAAGAAGGTAGTCTGCGACGTGCTACGAGCATCTACGACGTCTAAAAGACGACGCAAAAAGGGTGTTTTTGTTGTAGTGTATATATTTAATTAAACAAATTTATAAAGAAGGGAAATGAAAAATTATGAAAAATTATATATAAATATCAATTAGAATTAACCTTAGGATTATTAAAGGATTTTTAGCATTAACAAATTATCAATTTAATTAACATTATTAATTATAATTTTTAATATTAAAATTTGACAACGAATTCACTTTTGAGTCAGAAACACCCATGTTTTTTTTTAGACGTTATTATGTATCATTGCCAAACACTCTACCTTTGGTGACAAAATACTAAAACCGTCGTAAAAATGTGCCCTTTTTGCAACGACTCAAGAAAATCACTGCTAAAGAAATTGGTTTAGCAACAATACATTATAACGTCGCGAAAACCGTGACTTTAAATGACAGTTAACGAGGATTTTCATGTCGTCGAAACAAAAAGTAACTAATTGTCCGTTTTGTTGTGGTGTATATTTTCATCTTTATGGTAAAGATGCCATAAGCTAGATTTAAGTCTAGTTAAGCTGAGTTTAATTGTGTAACTAAGACTTGAAACATAAAGTTATATACGTACAAATTCAAAATCAATCAAATTTAGCAAACGTAAAGCACTTATATATATGCAGTAAATGGTTAAGATCTTTCACTTACTTTAATCCACTATTTGAAATAGTTAATTTAATTGTATGTAAGCAATAGCTCAGTTGGTGGGCAACTAGTGACCTATGTATTGTGAAATGTAATGGGATCGGTTCAACCATGTAAATCTCAATTTCTTATAAGCACTGATCTTATTTGCCACCAGCATTAGCTAGTCAATCAGCAGCATACATAGACACGCAATGAGATGAAGTGCAAAGGAGCATAAGCAAATTTGGCATTGTGGGGATTAAACCATAACAGTCTGTGGTCTGCAACTGGTGCTTATAAAAAATTAAGCTTCCCGTGGTAGAAGCTAACCCATTACATTTCCTATCAACCAAACTATTGCTTATGTTAATTAATTCAGTCAAGTAGTGATTATAATAAGTACAACTTACAATCAAGTGCTTAAATACACATCGCATGTATAAGCACCTTATGTTTGGGGATGAGGCATTAGCTAGTTAGCTGCATGGACTTGCAATAGCTAATTAAGATAAAGTGCAGAAGAGCATATATATCAAATTGGGCATTGTGGAGATTAAACTAAAACAGTATACATGTGGTCTTCAACTCTCCATCCCTATTTTAGATTAATTCTTGTGGTGTGTGTGTCATTGTAACTACCCTTTTTTCATTTTCATTAGTGCTAATTTGATATTACATACGCTCCAAAATAGTCATTCGGCAGGTGGAAGCTGGAATGTTTCAAGGCCACAAAGTTCAAAGCTTGTGGGAACCCCATCTTTGAATAGCCTTTGCCTATTGCAAAAACGTAGTGTCCAACGTAGGCAAAGGGTTATAGTCTTTAGGATATCATTATTTTTACTAGTGCATGGTCGTCAACCTGCACAGATGCGAAACAACCGAGATAGATAATCTAAAAAAGTGAATATTTTATATAACAAGCCGTATGTGAATTTTTTTGACATAAATAAGGATATATCTGTTTAAAAATAATTTTTTAAAAATTTTGCAAAGTATTAAAATTTTGTAATGAAGCTTTGTGAAAATTTTAAAATTAGATATTCAAGGAAATAAATCACAGAAAAATAAATAGTAAAAATATTAAATGTTCTCATTATTATATAATTATCATAAATATACTAGATGACAAATATTTAGGATTTTATTATATATAATCATTCATATAAATTTCTCGATTATTTTATTGTTACAATTGGAGCCTAAGTGAATTTGGTTATGCTTATAGCGGACCATCTTCTTATATATATAAAACTATGTCCATTAAATTATATATATACAATTTAATGAACATAGGTTTCTCTTAATTTAGAAATTTTCATAGATCCAGTTTTATAAAATTATGCTCAAATTTTGTCTATATCCTCTCATTTCTAAATCAAATAGTACTAAAAATTATAATATAATAGCTACATTTCTCCTATTTTATGTGCTACAAATATCTGTAACTATAATTATATATATGTCTAATATCTACTTTAAGCAGGCATCGACAAAATTCGCCTAGTCAATAAAAGCTAGTTGAATATTTTTTAATTTTAATTTGGAATGAATCCCATGTTTGAACTTTAAACGCTTAAGATCAAATTCATAACGGCGTAAAGTTTGAAGGGAAAGTATTTTTTATGTCTAATTTAAGGATCAAAGTCAACATTTTTCTTGAAAAATTAAAAGTTAATGTTATCGAAGTATATTATGCGAAGTTTGTGATTTCGGTTAATGAAATTGCTTGCAATTAAAGCATATTAGGGAGAATTTAATAGTAAATCTTATTTAAAATTTTTGTTTCATTCAAGTTATAATATTAAAACTAAAATAACTTTGTTATGACGTGGTGTTTCCGCCTTAACCAATAAATAGTCAGCTTACTTCCCAATCTAACAACTATAAATATTGGGACAATAAGTCAGGAATTTGGCATATATGGCTAAATTAGATTGTTGTGCTACTTCAGATGAAAGATGTTCGTCAAAATTTGTCAGCATCACAAATGATGGTGGTAGACATTACTCATTAGGTTAGCCACCCGTTGAGCTTTCGACATAGACATATTCACGCTATTAACATGCGTCACGAGGCGAGTTGAGCCGTCATGCGATGCTGAGTTGGGTGGCTTCAATTGAGACAATCACCAAAATGTGAGTGGAGGAGTGCACTCCACAGGTAACCACAATTTTAAGAAGACATTTACTAATTATCGGCCACGTTTGGGTAGTGTAAAATAAATCTATAAAAAAAAGCAAGAAAAAACAGTCAACCGATAACACTCTCTTTTCTTATATAATTTAAATTTATTCCAAGTCTATATATATACATATCTGTTTCTCATGTGTAAGCGCTCTAAGCCACCATTTACCACAGGCAAGCAATCTCTATCTGTCCATCCAAAATCCCAAAAAGCACCAAAAGCGATCAACTTCTTCTTCCTTCCTCCTCAATATCCTCGTGATCCATCTACAGTAATGTTCTTTCTTTGTTATGTTTTTTTAATCGTGACATGATTAATGATAGAGAGAAGTTTCTCGCTATTATAGTTAATTCCATCTACAGTAATGTTGTTTCTTTGTTGTTGTGTTTTTTTCAATCCTGACATGATTAATGATAGAGAGAAGTTTCTGGTTATTATAGTTAATTAAAATCTACATATACATGATATCCAGTAGTAGTACAAAAAGACTACATCGGGGAAGATAGAGAGAGAGGGCAACGAACAGCATGGATCGATTCATCAATTGAACGGCATTGAAGATGAAGATGAAGATGAAGATGACGGAGAAGGAGAAAGAAGAGTCGTCGAGGAGGGAATCATCTTTGGAAGAGGAGGATGACTATGAAATGTTCGAGGACGTGAGAGAGAGGCTAAAATCGTCGCAGGAGAGTAGGTTGGATCTGCTGGAGAGACAATTCCAAACAGTGTTTGGTTCTGCGTTGAGGAATTTGAACGTAATCACTGGTATTCGTAACGCCTCCAAAGGGCTGTTCATTCACCCTGAGAATAACAGGTAAAAAGTTTTTTCCTCTTTTCTTTTTCAAAATTTAAAGCTAAATTCACGCGTCACGTAACTCCAAATTAAGGGACCAATTTTCTGTTACTTTTATCGAAGACCAACCCTATGCCATCCCCACAAAATCCAGTAAGTCCTAGCAAAATTTATGATTAGACGGTGATATAACAGGTTGGTCTTGGATAAATGTAACAGACAATCTTCACTCCCAAATTAAGTGGCGGCTCTCCTAAATACTAGGTGGGTTGGGCGGTCTTAATTACTAGGAAGAGACTCAGACTTTCACTCCCTTATTGGTTTTTGTTCTTTTAATTTATTCTTCTATTTTTGTCTGATATTTGACTAACGAGATTGATATATCTTACTCGGAACCGGAACCAGCTTTGCTGGTATCCATCGGTCACTCGTAAGATCTTTCTTTAATTTGGAACGACTGGTATCATTATTTCATAATCATAACATAAATTCGCTTTCCATACAACATCTTGGCTCATGTTATTTCCAGTGCGAGGATGTACGACAATGATATAGATTTCTGTTCTTTTCTTTCGAAACATTTAATGCAATGATATGGACTTTTGTTCTTTTCCTTCGAATTTTTCTTTCGAGACATTAGTTTTGTCAACATGTTCTAAGCTTCTATTGCCAGATGATTTCTGGCTGGTGGTTCAAGTTTATTGAGTAGTATAAGCAAGGACTCGGGATTTGAAATGTCAGAAATCTTGAGTTAATTATATAATTGACACCTGTAGTCTAGCTGGTAAGTTTATGGGCTGGGTTCCTGGTGCCATGTTTGAGTAGTGCGGACGTTAGGATGCAGCATTACAATGATTAAGTCATAGCGTGGGGCAGAAACAACGGGACTCAAGATTACGTGTTCACGTGCTCTGTTACAGAAGGGGTTATCACTTATCAGATCTCATGTATTGCAGCAGTCAGCAGACCACAGGATCACACTTTTTTGTCTTCTTCTAAATAAGTTATATGATACAAATCTAAAATTAAGATTTTTTAATTAACATAGGAAATTATGTTGTAACTTAGAAGTTAATCTATGAAAGTTATCAATTAAATTTATTATATTCAAAAGTGCCCTATAGAATTAAAAAATAAGTTATTTGTTAAATTTGGAATAAACTTATTTTAATTAATTAATTTTAATTTTATTGAAATAGTTCAAAATCAAATATCCATATTTTATTCTAAAATTATTAATTTGAATCTTTATTTCATATCTCTTTTTTTATCATTTTTTAATTTTGAAATCCATGTTTGGGTTGCAATAATATGGAACACTCTAACTTGAACACGAAGAATATAAACAATTTCGATTAACCAGATTTGAGATTTGTCAATATATAGTTTTATAGATTGAAATTTTTTATTAGAAGAAATCGAATTCATGTTTGACGAAAGCATAAGATGAACTAAAATTTTGACCATTTCTACTTAAAACTCACGAAAATTTGATCAGGATGTTGATGATTGAGATTCTAATACATACATATGTAACATTTTAACAGAATTATAATGATGCCGTATGCATGAGACTTCTGAAAAGGCATATAGCTGTGCATGACGTTGACTTTTCATTTATTAAGAGAACTGGTCCATTGGTACTTTAATTATCGGAACGAAGCCGCAAAGTCATCTTTCTCCTTGCAATCTTGTTCATTATCAACTCATATCTCAATCAAATCCAGAGTTTTTTTTTTCAAGTGATTAATCAAATTAGAAATCGTTGATGTGTACGACTTATGTTTTGTACAAATTTTAAAGGTTCCATGTTTATGAATGATAATGATGCAGGTGGTACAGGGCGTGGACAAAATTCATTCTGATATGGGCAGTGTACTCTTCATTCTTTACGCCAATGGAGTTTGGTTTCTTCAGAGGATTGCCGGAGAAACTATTCATATTGGACATTGTTGGACAGATTGCTTTCCTCATCGACATTATTTTACATTTCTTTGTTGCCTTCAGGGACAGTCAGACCTATCGAATGGTTTATAAACGCACTCCAATTGCTCTTCGGTTGGTTGCTTGCCTTAATTTTTCTTGACGTTTTATTTAATAGTCAAGATCTTTCTCCATTGACCATGATTTTTAATCACGGAGCTGTCGTAAAGTTGTGTTATTTATTTATTTTATTTACAGGTACTTGAAGTCCCATTTTATCATTGATGCACTTGGTTGCATGCCTTGGGATCTCATCTACCGGGTATTTGTTTTGTTTTCATAGCTAGATTTGCAACATCACTAAAGAGCTACTACATTCATTTATAGATATGTTTTTCCTTGATTTGCTCATGTATGTTAACCAGTGACCATTCATGTTTTAGATACTCTTCAGAACTATTATCATGATATAAATGTAGCGGTGGTCTCAATGCATCATACTCAATTTGCTGCTGGTGATATGCATAACCTGGACATATTTTCACTACCAATTTAGTTATGGTTTTCCTTTGTTAATTGGAATCTGAATTTGTGTTTGACTTGCCCATTAATATTTCCAAGTTAAAACCTTTACTTCTTCTGTTGTTAAATCCCTTTTGTATAAGCTAAGAGCAGGGTTTGTTGTTCCCCCCCTCCCCCTAAATGTCGCTGTTATGTGTTTGTTAGGTCAAAATGTAAACGCTCCAATGCTGCTGACTATACCTTTCTCTGTAATCATTTAAAGAATATTGTGTTTTACAGGCATGTGGACGCAAAGAAGAAGTGAGATATCTTCTCTGGATAAGGCTCAGTCGGGTCAGGAAAGTCACTGCTTTTTTCCAAAAGATGGAAAAGGATATACGGATCAATTACTTGTTTACCAGGATTGTGAAACTCATTGTAGTAGAACTCTACTGCACGCACACAGCCGCCTGCATCTTTTATTACTTGGCTACCACTTATCCAGAGTCTCACGAGGGTTATACGTGGATTGGAAGTTTAAAGATGGGTGATTACACGTATTCGCATTTCAGAGAGATTGATCTCTGGAAGCGGTACACAACATCTTTATATTTTGCTATCGTCACTATGGCTACTGTCGGTAAGCTGCTTATTTAGCAAGTTAAGATTTGCATGGCTAAATTATTTAACAAACTTAATGAAACAGCAAGGAGCGTTATCGCAATCATCTCTTGATCACTGGCTTGAGAACATGTTAAAATTATTTGAAGTAACCTATCTATAGCTTTCTAACTTTTAAGAAGGGCATCATACTTCGTTATGGATGTTTCTATGGGCCACAGGAAATCTTGATTTAAAACTTGGAGAACTTTCTGTTCTAGAATGAGCATCTCTATTTTACACTGCCCTTCTTTAAAGTTTTGCTGAAGTTTATCAGATGATAGAATCAATGATAACATAGACTTTCTGGGTTTAGGCTACAAATAAAAATGGATATTGACTGGGACAAATTCCAGCCTGATCAAATTCCATATCATCACTTGCACAAGAATTGCTTGTTATGTTTTGCAGTGCCTTTGGTGCTAAGATAAGATGGTTTAGAGCGTTTAGCATATAGGGCTAGAAAGGGCAGAATTTCATGTGTTTTCTTAGCCCTTATGTTGTTAATTTGTTCTGATTTTATTGAAGAAAGAAGGGAAGCATCAACCAGTATTATGGCTCTGATACTCTTTTCTTAAGTAGCCTATCAGTTGTGGGTTATCATCAATTGTTGCATTTCTAATAGCTAAAAATGGTGCCAATCTCACTTGACGATGCTAGTGTAGGATTTGCGTTGCTATTTCTTTTGGCAGTTCTGAGATTTAATCCTGCAAAGTAGCCTAATGTGAAATGGTAGTTCTAATAAGCCATATAATATGCTTCCTAACAACATTTTGCATTATTAGGATCACCTTTCTGGGGCATGATGTTTTTCATTTTGATACTGTGGTCTGCTTGGAAGTAGTGTTTCACTGGCTGTGGCCTTCTAACATGCAGCAGACATGCTGCTAAGGTGTTCAAGGTGGTATCTTATTGTTGTACTGATGGTAAGTTTATGAAGGAGAAGATGCTGATCAGATACTAAATTTGACCCAATTGATTCAATGTCCAGTGAGATAGTTATACGAGGCCATCAAATATAAGATTTCGTTGTAGTGTTAGGTCAAGACCTAAGTACTATGCTGCCTTGAAAATCTTAGATTAAATCCTTGTTATGTTTTCCTTAAAGAGTGTCAAATGAGTTGGTCGGTCCTTTTTTTTTTTCCAATTACTTTGGCATGCAACTTCTTTTTTTGTAGTTAGCTTAGCAGTCAGTTTAAGCTTTTATAGACCAGAGGAGTTGGTTTCATTCTGTATGTTCACATTATTACTGATTGATAGTGAGATCCTTCGCCCTCGTACTCTTTGTGCTTGTTTCTGCCCTTCTGGTCTCTCTGTTTTCCCCTCAATTTCAGATTGTATCATGCAGATTCCTTTTCTCAATTTGATGCTCTCTTAGGTTGCAAGTGTTTTCTATAGCTTTGGCATTCCACTTCCCTTGCCATTTTCATTTAGTTACCTTTTCTTACCATTGTGTTCATAGCCATGGTCAAGCAGTGATGCTTCTCTTTCTAGTTCTATTTGTTTTGCAATATTTCCACATGGGCACAATGAGCGAGAATAAAGATTTGAAAAGAATATAAGAAAGACATTTTAGTTCATTGGTATTAGGCCAAGAATACGGTTTATGTTGAATATCATATGTTTCTGGTGTTATTTCTAAGAGTGTTATGCTAAATTCATTTTTTCATGATGAAGTTATGTTTGATATTCTTTTGTCGCTCCACTTTTCTATGCTTCAATATCGTTGACTTTGTTAAAGAACGAACTGTTTATTGTTGTTTTCCTTATTGATTTCCCAAATATATTTAGCTACTCCACCGTCTCATGGTATATTTAGGATTTCTTCTCATCTCATCTTCAGGCACCGTTTTCATTTTCCTACAGGGTATGGAGATATACATGCTGTTAACCTGAGGGAAATGATATTTGTGATGATTTATGTGTCCTTTGACATGATTCTTGGCGCGTATTTGATTGGTAACATGACGGCGTTAATTGTAAAAGGATCGAAGACCGAAAAGTTCAGAGATAAGATGACAGATGTCATCAAATATATGAATAGGAACAAACTAGGAAGAGATATCCGTAATCAGATCAAAGGCCACTTGCGCTTACAATATGAAAGTAGTTACACTGACGCCACTGCTCTTCAAGATATCCCTATCTCTATTCGTGCAAAGGTAAACAACACACTACAAGATTCTCTCTGCTTTTTCTTATTGTTTTGCCTTATTAATTGTCCATGTTATCATCAAATGTATCTGCCTCAAAGCCCTTGTTCATGATATCCAGTTTCTATCCGCGCAGAAGTCAAGAATGAACGGAAAGAAATCCTTTTTCTTTTCTTATAATTGTTTGTTCTAAATTGATGTCGTAATATGGCTGTGATGGGAATTTGACCTTTTGTTGAAAGATGGAAACAATGTGGCATATTTCAAACTGAGCGGGAGAGAGTAACTTAATTACCCGCTCATTGTCTTAAATCCTTGAGTAACATTTTCTATAAATAAAGAGTTCCCTGAAATATTAAGATCGTAGCTGATTCTGCTTGCCTGGCATTCCAAAACTTTAAAAGATGTCTTGTGTTCCTTTCTTTGGTTGCATGCATTGATCCCATGATTTTCAGGCTTATCATAAAGCAATGATTTGTTTTGCAGATCTCTCAGAATCTGTACTTGCCATACATTAAAAAGGTTCCGTTGTTTAAGGCATGCTCTTCAGAGTTCATCAATCAAATTGTAAGTATTCAACAATATACTCTTCATGTTATTTCACATTGATAGTATAGTAACTTAATAACTGAAATTTCTATTTTAGATTTCTGGTGCACAAAGATTATTCAGAATCAATTGATATTCCCTGCCATGTTGCTAGATTGGCTCATCAAATTGAAAGTTAGTAGAAGGCTTTCTTGGCTGGCTTTATGTATGTGTCTCTGGGTTCGTGAGTGTTTGTGTGCAGTTGTGTGTATGTTTGTGTGTGTGTGAGAGAGAGAGACAGAGAGAGGAAATCAATTCTCTCTTTATGCCTTCTGTTTGTTGCTCGATTGTCACAGCATTTCATCTATGCTAGGCTCATCTTTATTTTACTCTTTGACCTTTCAGGTTATCAGGCTCCATGAGGAATTTTTTCTCCCAGGAGAAGTGATTATGGAGCAGGGACATGTTGTAGACCAAATTTATTTTGTCTGTCATGGCTTATTGGTATGATATATGGTTCAGTTGGTGAATTGCTACAATGCTTATCATGTATTTTCTTGTATTACACAATTACATCATATTCCTTTCAACCTGAATGTATTCTTGTGAAATTCTTCTCTACATTTAACTCCCATTTTTCTTTGCATTGGCATTCTAAAATTTTGGAATTCAAAGTTTTGAGTTTATATTGTTATTTAGATGCACCAAATACATTGTATGTTTGCCGGCTGATGATTTGAATATTAAATTAGTTCCATCTTTAGTAAATGCAGGCATGCACTTGGAAAATGCATTGATATACTTAAATTTGCAGCACCGTGCATTGATGTTACAGTTTTGTGCCCAATTTTGTTAGCATTTTTTCGTTCTGTTTCAGGAAGCAGTTGGATCTGTGGAAGATGGAGAAGAAGAGACTGTCTCTCTTTTGCATCCTAACAGCTCCTTTGGAGAAATTTCTGTCCTATGCAACATTCCTCAGCCTTATGCAGTTCAAGTTCGTGAACTAAGCAGGCTTCTGCGGCTTGATAAACAATCTTTCTCTAATGTACTTGACATATACTTTTATGATGGACGTAAAATCTTGAACAACCTTTTAGAGGTAATTTAAGCCATTCTGATACCCAAGTCTTGCCAACTTAATTTCTAGTATATTCTTCTTCATTTTTACCTCGTAAATGCAGGATTACATATCAGGAAATTTATGTGGTCAGTCAACAAATGTATTAATGATTCAAATCATTAAATAAAGGGTTCGTTTATATTTGAAACAAGTTATCCAAGTTAACTTTTGCAGGTAAAAGAAATATTTCTTCGAGATAAGCAACTGGAATCAGATATCACATTTCATATTGGTAAGCAAGAAGGTGAACTGGCTTTGAAGGTGAATAATGCGGCTTATAACGGAGACCTTTATCAGTTGAAAGGTTATGTTAGAGCCGGAGCTGATCCCAACAGAACGGATTATGATGGGAGATCACCACTGGTAAGGTCTATGTGGTTTAGTTTTATACATTTTTCCTCTTGGACCTGTTTCTCTACAAGATGAACAATACATTTTAAAGTTCCTAAAGAGGAAAACATAACATATATATTAACATGTGTGGAGCTCCAATAGTAACCAGATGATAATGGAGCTTCTAGGGAATAACTCCACGGGGCCCTCTCTCCTCGAATTTATTAATCCTTCTTTCCTTCCGTGTAAGGACCTTTACTTGGAACCATTTCTGTTTTCACTAAGAAGGAAATAAAGATGATTAGAACTAAATAAGGCGCTCAGCTCCTTTAGTTTCGTGGAATTAAATAATGCTCTAATTAGTAAGCCACGCTAAGATGAGTGCTGTCTTGAGGCTGTGTGATGGGCTCAAAATAATGCAGAGAGTTCTCCGAGACGGAAGAAATTCATTTTTTGGTTCTCCATTGACTACTGTCAGTCAAGAAAGAGATGTGGCATTTATTAGCTTAAACATGTCATACTTGAATGGCTTCCCTTTTTCTTAGGTCTATGTTTCGTAATAGGAATGGGAGAAATGCTTTGAATGACAATGATCAAAACCCAACTACTAAACTTGACTTTTACGTCTCTGATATTTTGGCGTATTGATGCCAAAGGGCCGTTTGTAGTTGGACATGCTATTCACAATATGTCAACTCGTGGAAGCAATATTTGTACTTTGCTCATACTTCTGCCAATCTTTGTTAAATTAGAAAGAGTAAGAATCACTGCTGTATCTGATGAAGGTTTTTTCATTGATCAGCATCTAGCTGCATCCAGAGGTTACGAAGACGTTATACTTTTCCTTCTCCAGGAGCAAGTTGACATTAATATCAAAGGTAATCCCTTTCTAATAATTTTCTTTCCTGAAGCAGTGATTAAAATTATTAATCATTTGCATCATAATGATACTATTGTAGATAAATTTGGAAACACGCCATTACTCGAAGCGATCAAGAATGGACATGATCGAATTGCATCTTTACTTGTTAAAGAAGGAGCATCCTTGAATATAGATAATGCTGGAAATTTGCTATGTACCGCTGTTGCTAAGGGAGATTCAGATTTTGTCAAAAGACTTTTGACAAATGGCATTGATCCAAATGCAAGGGACTACGATCACCGTACTCCACTTCATATAGCTGCCTCAGAAGGATTGTACATGATGGCAAAGTCGTTATTGGAAGCTGGAGCTAGTGTTTTCTCCAAAGACAGGTAAGCAACAATAATAATTTTGTCCGTTTTGACTGGACATCGGAGAATCATGCCTGCATTAAGCAACAATTCTCTTGGTATATTAATGGAGTAATTTTCAGGCATACCAAGATATGGTGGAATGAGTTTGGCTAAGAGTTAGCTTATCCTCAGCTTAGGTGAATGCAAGCTTAGTCATTAAGCCTAATTAGACAGAATTGGAGGAGGATGTTTAACTTTGTATTATGTTAATGCCATTCAGAAATTTTCCTGCAAAGAAACTGATGCTTGCCTAACTTGACTCTGTAGATGGGGGAACACTCCACTTGATGATGGTCGAATCTGCGGTAACAAGAAATTGATGAGGCTGCTCGAAGATGCCAAATTGACTCAGTTATCTGAATTGCCTCGAGTCTCTCAAGAGTTGAGAGGTATCGTCAAGATTCATCAACTTACCCTTTTTCTACCGGGAATTACAACTTTTCAATGCATATGGAGTTTGGATTAGTATTTGTAGTTATCTAAAACCTGAGAAAATTTAACGTTAAACAACTGTTATGTTATTAATCCTTTGAGCTTACATAAAAGGATTAATGTAATTGGAACATATTCTATATATTATTAACTGGAACATATGTTGCCAGTTACAGAAAAGAACCGTAGAAGAAAATGCACCGTCTTTCCCTTTCATCCAAGGGCCACAGAAGAACATAGAAGGAGCGGAATAGTGTTGTGGGTGCCTCCTACCATGGAAGAACTTGTAGAAGCAGCAAAAGAGAAGCTAGAATTGCCAGGTTATTCCTGTATCCTGTCAGAAGATGCAGGTAAAATTCTTGATATAGAGATGATCGACGATAATCAGAAGCTGTATTTAGTGAGCAACTGATTCTGAAACACGCTAGTACTAGCTGCCTACTTTCACTCTCTTGTTGTACAGTTCTGTATCATATTTTGTAGCTCTGGAAGCATTTCCATAGAGCGAGGTAATTATTAGCTTTGTTCTTATATGCATGGGGAAATTTGGAGCGGGTCCTTAATTTTGATTTGCAGAAGAGTGTAGTATCTTATTACGGTCTTCTGTTTGAGATCGAATCTATGACGGAGTTTAAGATTAAAGTGAGTCTGCGTTTTGGAAATTAGACAAGAATTGTTATAGAAAACCCTTGAATCTCAAAGCATATAAATAATTGCTCCCTTCCCCTTCCTCTGATTGTACTTAATATTGCAGTTATATATTACGATTGTAATGGAGACAATTTCACCGATAGTAAGTTGTCCCCATGTTCCGTTGGGACTTGTCGAACGAGCCATTTGTTACGGACCAAGAATGTGATTGTTGACTGGTATGGATGATGAAATAAAATCATTCCTTCATTTATTACATTTCTTGTTCATGTCATATTTATATTGGGAATTCGGCTGAGAATTGCAGGAAATGATTTGTTATTTTGAATTTTTGTTCAAATTGGTTGGATATAACCTAATACTAATAGGGAGCAAATTACGAGACTAAGCTGGAATTGTTATTATTTATTGACGTTTCTGAACGTCTTTCTCCTAATCAATCTCTTCTCATTCTCCTTTCTGTTCAATTATCTCAATCTCTTCTCTTACTTTTCTCTCCTCTTTTTATTTCTAAATCCTGATCTTAGTACTTTATTAACTGATATCAAAGCGGCAAATCCATGACAGATGGATCATGACTGCAAGAGTTCAAAAAGGGAAATTACAGTTGTGGTCAAAGAGGCAGAACAGTGACAAGAGAAGAGACTCAATTAAGCTAACGTTAAACTCAAAACTCTCTTTGGAGGGTTCAACCTGCAGTGTTAAGAGGTTATGCTTGATCAGGCACGTGATCGGTACCTAAAGCCCAAAAGTCAAATTCTTCAAATCACACGTAAGCCTAACTATTAGTGACAAAAACAAATACAAAATTCCAGAAAATAAATAATAATACAGGCACAAGTAAGTACAAGTGCAATAATGTTAGCTTGTATCATAATTTTTTTTTCAACATAGTAGATCATATCACTGTAGATGTCAGAGTACAAGTATAAGTAAAAGTAAACAAAAAACATATGTAGAGGTGCCACAATCAATACTCCTGGGAGTCACTATGAAGTTAATGATAGCTGACCTAAAAATTAGGGTTGAGGGAAGTAAGACTTTATTGAGTAAGTCTATATCGCCTTAAGACATCCAACAACATGCTCACACAATATAAAGTTAATACTAGTATAAACACACATATATGATGCATGACATATCACATGCAATGCAAGATAAATCGTGAAGAAGGAATGTCTATAGGGCCCTAATCTCCAAGGATAAATCATCATAACACTAGACCTCGAATGACTGTAAGGAACTAAGCATCACTAATTGTCCAACTATACACTTATACTCATATAGCCATAATGCTTTTAGTATAAAGAGGCTGGGCAAGTCAAACATCACCAATAGATCAACTATCACTCAATACTTCCAAAGTCACAATAACATCAATAATATAAATATCAAATACGGACTTGACTAGGAGCTAAGCATTAACCAGGATTGATTTGTATCATATCTCAATATCATATCACAATCATCTCTCATGATTAAACTAGTGCATATTTAGTCCCAATTTATATCCATCAGGTGACATATCCTATAAAATTTTCCTTTTCCATAATCATAATCAAACACATTAACACACAATCTAAATATCAATCATGTAATTTCACAAAACATGCACTCGATCACATGAGGACTTTCATAATGTATACAGTATATTGTAAGCACCCAAACTTGTATGTACATAGTTATATATCGTAATAATAATGTACATGTCTGTCTAAACCTTGTGATGTTGCTCTCCCTCCTAATGTATCTCTATTTTGGTTAATTGATAGTGATACAGATGGTGACTAACAATAAGACCATAGGGACTTTGCTCTTGACGTTGAGAGGAGTCCAATAGTGGTGGCAGTAGTCTATAACACTCACTAGAGGTAACGGATCAAAGATTTTAATTTTCTTCTCAATTTTTATAATGATTTCATCTAACCGGCTCGAAGAGATAAGTTGATTGGTATATATAGTTGGCCATCTAGAGTCGATGACAATGAAGAATAGTTGAAGAGGATGAATAATAATTTTTTCCACGCCCATCATTTTTATTTTTCATTTTCACCCCTAAAGGTTACTAGACAAAACCATCCTCTTCCTGTATAAGGGAGGGTATTACAATCTCTCCTCCTTACTAAAAAATTTCCTCGAATTTTACAACAATGTTCTATTAAGGATGGATATAACTCTTGCATCTCTCGCACTATCTCGTAATATCTCCTAGACATTACTTTTTCACCAAATCACCTTAACCATGGTAATTTACTTTGATTAGTTCATTTGAGAATCTAAAATGGCTATTGACTCCTCTTTGTATGTCAAGTTCTCGTTCACCTCCAAACTCTACTACTGGAGTACATGAGAAGGATCAGAAACATACTAGTGAACCATATAAATGTGAAATGTTGAGTGGACTTATGACATATCCAGAGATAACACCAATCAAATGTCACGTTTCCAACTCTCTGTTATCTCGTAAAGTATAATATATCTTAGAGAAAGTTTTCCTTTCTTTCCAAACCTCATCACACCCTCCATCAGAGTTATTTTTAGAAATACGAAATCCCTAACTTAAAATTTCACCTCACTCTTCTACCTGTTAAACGATATCTCTAGTCTCTACTTGATTAATGAAATGCTCTTTAATGTGATCTTAATTAGTTATGAGGTGTCTAATTGCCTCTTACCTACCTACAACACATCGATCCTATAGATCTTAAAATCTATGTGACGTCCTTCTAGAACTTTATACATAAGCTTTTGAATCTTAGGGTCTTAGCCTTGGGCAACCTACATCTTATCTAATAATACCGACCACACTTGGATGCTTACTAATAGTACTCTTAAATATGAAACCTAAAATTGAGTGTCTTGATTTATCAAATCATGTATCTCCTTGGTTAAAGCTCTCTTTTCAGCTGCAGTATATGCCAAACTACCCAAGGACTTCCTACTCAGTGCATTTGCTATGATATTTGCCTTCCCCATATGATACTAAATCATGTAGCCGTAATCTTTTAGTAGTTCCATCTATCTTCTTTGCCTCAGATTTTAGTCGTTTTATTGAAATATATTTTTTAAACTTTTGTGATCAATGTAAATTTCAGACATCTCATTATATAGATAATGCCTCCAAATATTTAAGGCAAAAGTCACTGGTGCCATCTCTAATCATGAGTAGGGTAATTTTGTTAATGTTTTTCCAATTGCTTATAAACATAAACAATCACCCTACTATTTTGGATCAACATAAAACTTAGACCAAATCTCAAAGCATCACAATACAATTGAAATCCTCCACCTTCATTTGCTAAAGCTAAGACTAGAGCTATAGTTAATGATAAGTGCTTGATTGACTATATATTTATTCCTTGATACTTAGGGAATAATGTAATTTTGTGCTTAAGATACTTATTTTGGTTTATATTTTTATTTTAGGTAAAAGTTAGAGGAACAAGAACCAAAATGAGCTAAAACATAAACTAGGATTCGTCCTATTGATGTTAAATACTATTTGCTTTTGTGGAACAAAAAGGAGATGAATTAGGGTGAATATGGGAAAAGAATGAAAGAAATGAAGTTATTGTAACTTACACAATCGTGTATGACTCTATAACTCACTGGAAGCGTGTAGGAGTATGAAGATGTAGTTTTAGCCTCTCTTGCAACCTAGACAACCTTTTGTAGACTTACACGACCATATAAGTGAGTTACACAATCATGTAAGTGGCCATCTAACTTAGTAAGATCATGTAAATTTAAAATTTTGGAGAAAAGTGAGACACATGGTTACCTAAATGCTCATGTGCTTAACTGTATGTATAAATAATTTGAACACTTCAAATAGATCATTTATGTATGAACTCATTTCCAAAATCTAAATTGCAATACGTAATCATTGTAACTCTGATTCACTCGTGATAAACTAATGGCTATGCATAATTAGGGATATCATAGCATAGATAAAATGACCGAAGCTTATGTGATCGTTGCTTAGATTAACATATTTTCCTATTATATAATACGATTGTCACACTTAGAGAGCTTGTTATAAGTTATCTGATAGCTATACCTAATTAAAGAGCTTGTTTTAATTATATACAACCTAAGAAAAGACTGAGGTTAACATAGCTTATTGATAATCTATAATTAATAGTTTCAAGGAGGGTTTTGAGAATGATATGACGATTGATTGCTTAATAAAATAAGAAATTTTAATTAAAAATTTTGTATAACTAATTTAGTAATAAAAGCATTTGTTTGAATAAATTTGTTGTCATTTATTATTTTTATAATGTATTTATATGAGAAGTTAATAAATATATATTCTTTTTATGAATTGTTAATTAGGTTAAATATAATGAGCAGGCAGGATTTAACCCTTTTTGCTTTGCCTCACAAAATTTAAATTCTATAATATATTCCTTTGCATCTAATTAATGTTTTCAAAGAGGTCTTTGCATTAGTAATCATTAAGATTTTCTAACAATTGGCAGTTAAAATAAGATAACAACGCATAAAGGAAACGAACCACTTACATGATGTTGTTTTATATTAATCGAAGGGTATATTTTTGTTTAATACAAAACAATATTGTTTAGGGATTTTTTTCTTTTATTTAATGATACTTTATTCTTTTGGGGCATAATTGGTCACAGAAATTGTCTTGTTAGTTAGTTGAGTCCAATTATAATTTTTTTGGCCTTTGTTAACTTAGACTAGCTTAAGTAGTTATTTAAAATTAATAATTAAATAATAGGGAGTGTTAACAATTTTTAAAATTTAATCAATAAACTGTTAAAGTTTTCATATATATTTAAAAATTATAAATATTTATCTAAATTAGTGTTAAAAGTGTAAAATTAAGACTAAAAAAATTGTATCAAATAACTAGTGTGAGAAGATGATACTTTGCTCTAATATTCAAGTTCTAAGGTTCTCCTTATTGCTTCTAACTTCCCTTTTTACTTCCTTCAATTTGTTGTTCCTTGTGTTCCTAGTTTCATATGTTATTAATTAAGCCTCTTCTTTTAGCTAGTTCTCTTTGTTGTTGAATTCCTTTTCAAGTTGTTAGATTCTCCTTGCTACTTTTATAACCTTTTCCCTTTTTTACTTCCTCCAATTTGTTGTTCCTTTCAAGTTTTCTTAGTTTCATCTCCTATTAATTAAGCCTCTTTTCTTAGCTAGTTCTCTTTGTTTCCAGGTTTCCTCATCTAGACTAAGACTTCCTTTTCTCCCACCTTTTTTCCTCTTTTTCTTTAAAAAATAGTTTTTTTTAAACTTTTCTTTTACTTTGTTGGCTATTTACTTTTTTTTAGCAAAATGCCTCAAGTTGTCCTTAGCTAACCTAACTATCAACTTGGACCCACAAAGCTTCCCTCCTATTGTCTTAGCCCCTCCTCTAGCCCCGCTTTCACCTAGTAACCTTATCTCTTCAACCTTTACCCCTTCTAGAACCATATCAACCTTATCTACTTCTCCTAATCTCATAAATTATAATCCATGTCCTTCTTAACTTAAGGACTTTATCACATTTAACCCCTTACACTCTAAGCTCTCCTAATGTCAGGTGTTAAGTGACTTATCTTCCTTTGATAAACTTCATATTTTCCATTTAATCTTTTAGAAGGAATCACTAAAATAGCTCCTCTAATAAAAGTCCTTATTAAAGGAGTTTCTAAATGGGAATTAACTCTAGTTAGTTTTTTATTTATTATAAAAGACTAGTTTTCTCTTAGTTGGGTTTGAAGGAACTTCTGTCAATAAGAATAATCTCTTCCTTTCCAAAATTAACTTTGATTTTTGGGTCCAAAGAATATTGGAAGTTGGCCTTTGGCATTATTACAACAAGCCTTTCTTTCTTTAGAAATGGAATCATGTGTTCAATTGGAAAAATTGAAGCAAAAATAGGTATTTTTATGAATTAATATATTACATTGTAAAGTGATTTCAGTTATTTAACCATCAATAAGGCTTAAATAATATTCAATTATTTTAAGATTATGTAACAGTCTCTTATTAATTGAGACCATATTTATCTCACTAAGCAAAAAGTTGAAACAATGGTTATAATAATGAAAAATGAAGCTATAATTCAATTACAAGATTCATAAGTAGAGCCTAGAATCATTATAATAAGTGTTTCTCATATTATGAATTAGGAACAAGCAAGTTAATTCTCAACCATATTCAACTGAGCAAACTAGAGGTCCAACTCCTTCCATTAAGCATATGAGTAATCCTACTAGCTTCCATTAAGCATATGAGTAATCCTACTAGCTCTTCAAAATATCAACAAGAAATAAGTGGTTCAGGTATTAAGTTTAAGATGGCTTCTAGGAGAAAATCAAAAAATAAAAATAGGAAAAATCCTCTCCTAAAATGTTAGAGGGCTCAATATCCCTAAAAAGCAACAAATATTACATGATTACTTATATATTATAAAAAACCCTTTTAAGTAAACCCCTAGAAACTATGTTTAAAGAGGGTAACTTTAAAAAATTTAGATTTCTTAAAGAAGCATTGGTCAATTATTTCCAATCATTATAACTAGAAATTAGCTCATATATTTATCAATAAAATTATTGTAAGAGAAATTAATACTCAAGTCATTTTTTTAATGCATTTGAAAACAACTCCTTAAGGGATAAGTTGAAAGAAATTCATGCTAGTATGAACTCTTCTTAACTAAAACTTAGGGACTTTAACGTCATTATTCATCCATTAAAAGAGGTCATTAATCTCAAGATGGAAGGGCAATTCCTTACTAGGATCAATTAACAAAATTGGGTTAACTTTGCTTTTACTTTTAAATGCCTATTGAGTATTGTTATAATACTTAAGGTTGAGTTTCTTAAG
>JANIPM010000007.1:680755-693258 GCA_027478405.1 Erythroxylum cassinoides
ATGAAATTCATAATTCATAAATGAAGTAGTTAATAAATGAATAGTTAATGGTGGGTTACCATTAGCCTTTTTTTTTGTAGAATGCTTTTAATGCTATTATTCACTCCTGTGTTAAGACATATATCATGGATTAAGAGCCTTCTTAAGTAAATCAACCTTCACCACTTACAACCCCCAAATCTATACATTCTCCATCTTTTGATAACACCAACACTAATTTAGCTAATAAAAAATTCAAACTGATCTCTTCATCAATTATTCACACCGTAAGAATTAGTATAGCAGAAGAAACACATTCACCAAGTCCTCAAGCTAGAAATGATGAAGATAATAAACAAGAAGAAATAAAAATTTCATTTCAAACTGTTAAGGGGAGGAAATCTCAAAGGAGCAAAAGTAAAAGCTCCAAAAACAATCTTTTTTAGTATGTCCATCATTGTGTGGAATGTTAGAGGATTAAATTGCTCAATAAAACAAGTAGCTTTAAGGGATTTTGTCAAGAGGGAGATGCCTTTAATTGTAGGATTACTTAAAATAAAAATAAAACTAGAGAATTAGTTGGTTATCTATTTTGGGACCATATTTGGCAATAGATATCTAATCACTCACAACAGATGAATCGTAGAATCATCTTATGCTATAGGCCTAATGAAATTCCAGTGGAGCTCCTCAACTCAACTGATCAACTTATGCATCTTAAAATCTTTTTTTATGTATGAGAAAATTGAAATTCTTGCATCTTTTATCTATGCCAGTAATTTTGGGTTTGAAAGAACTACTATTTGGAACAATCGATTTGATTTCAATAGAGCATTCAGCTTGCCTTGGTTATTATATGGAGACTTTAACTCCATATTATATCATTATGAGGCTCAAAGCAATTGCAACTTTCGAAACTACTCAGATGACTTCAGGCAATGTGCAGACACACTAAGGGTAACAGACCTAAATTCTTTTAGCCATAAGTTCACTTGGTCAAATAAACAATCCTCCTACCGTGTGAATGGAGAGTGGGCAGAGAATTAATTAATGCCCAATGGCTTGTACAATTTCCCAATAGCTATGTCATATTTTAGGACCCTCTCATCTCAAACGATATCTTTATTAAAGTTATGAATCACTTTCAAAAGGCTACCAAGCATCACCCCTTCATATTTAATAACTACTTGATTCATGTATCGGGGTTCACTGATGCTTGTAAGATAGGTGTTGTTTGATTTTTTTAGTGGAATCAAACAAGTTATATATGTGCAAAAGTTGAAAACAATCAAGTAAGAGCTTGAATCTTTATATACTTCATGAGACTCAACTGAAGAAGTTATATTGAAAGCAAGGAATGAACTCACTGATATCCAGAAACTCTTTTCTCTTTCACCACAAGATCCTTCACTTATTGTAAAAGAAAAATTGGCTCTCACAAATTATATGCTTTCAGTCAACCATCATTGTTCCTTGCTTTAACAAAGATCTTGGATCAATTGGCTTAAGGATGGAGATAAATGTTCAAAGTTCTTCTTTAACTCTATCCCATCTCATAAAAACAAAAATAGAATCTCATCCGTCACCAATCATGAGGGATTGATCCTTCAAAGTCTAAAGGATATTAGGGACAAGGTTGTAGCCTACTTCGGCAATTTACTTGGAACTCCAAATTTTGTATCTACTTCAACTACAATCCTCAAAGTACTTAATCTACGAAAAATAAACCCATTGGTCTATAGCATGCTCATCAAACAAGTGAAGGACAAGGAAATAAAGGAAGTTGTTTTCAAGATGGAGGGCACAAAAGCCCTTAGTTCTGGTGGACTGAACGGACTTCTCTATCAAAAAACATGGGATATCACAGTTACCTTTGTTAAAAATTAAGTGAAATAGTTCTCTTCCAAAGGGATGCTCCTTAAGGAAATAAACAAAACATTCCTATTTTTAATAGCAAAAACCTTTCCTCCAAAATACTTCAATGACATCATATCCATAGCCTGTACAAATTTTCTTTATAAAATCATCTCAAAGATCCTTGCAACAAGAATGAAAACAGTTATAGCTCCTCTCATCAGTGAAAATTAGGGAGCATTCATCTGCAATCAAAAAATTGGTGATAATATCTTAAACTCCTTATTTTGTTTAACTAGGTTATTAGGAAGTTCTCTAGTAAAGACTCTAAGTTGGAATTTTTAATAGGGAGGTTAAAAGGTCTTGATTAGAAACCAGGGGGTTGCCTATTGTTATTTTGAGGGACATGATTGAACTTGTTTCTATATGAGAAACTAGGATAGTTTCCTCAATTAGGGTTATAGATATTAGAAAAGGGATAGTTCTTCCGGTTAAGATTATTTACGTAGCTAACTTGTTTAAGATGAGTCTTGAAATATGAATTCTCCAATTGACAATCAATAGCTAAATTTCCTAGAGATCCTCAAATATCAAAAGAAACATTAGGTGTTCCAACAAAATTAACTACAATAAGATTAATTTTTTATAATAAAGCATTCACTTTGGCTGTGAGAAAACTTAAGTTGTCAATGTCAAACTTACCTAAAACCTTCATTGTGATGACTATTTCACTCGAACATTGGTAATGGTTTTAAGATGTGTCCTCAATCAAATGATATACTTCATTCATGATCTTATTAATAAGAGCATTACCATTAGTTTTATCAACTAAGTTTTTAGAGTTATAGGTCAACTCATTCTAGAATGTCTGAATAATAAACCACTTCTCCAGCTCATAATGATGGCATGACCTCAACAAATCCTTGTATCTCTCCCAAGCTTCGTATAATGATTCTCCTTCACTTTGAGAAAAGGTTATAATTTGATTCCTAATCTAAACAATTGTTCTTAGAGGAAAGTACTTGTAAGGAATATTTAGACAATTGATCTTAAGTAGTAATGGACCATGTTGACAAGGCTTATAAGAATGCTCTCACTTTATCCCTTAATGAGAAAAGGAATAACTTTAGCTTGATGGTATTAAGTGAGACACCATTAAGTTTCAGTGTATCACAGCACTTGTAGGTTTGTATCATTAGTAGGGAGACCTCCAAATTGATTATCATACATTATAAAAAGAAAAGAGGCTTTTAGCTCGAAATTATTGGCTTCGATACTAGGCATCATAATGATAGAGGTGTTGCCTTGAGCACTTAGTACAGAAAAATCCTTTAATGATCTCTTTAAATCTCATTGTCCATTTTAATAAGATTCCCAAGTTTTTTGGACTATCATATATAAGAAGTGAACTACAAAAAGAGAAAGAATAGTTAAAATTCACTAAACAATATTCACTAAACAATAATAAAACAAAACAAAAAACAAAAAAATTAGTCTAATTAATTTGTAAATTAAATTAATATTAACTATGCTTTGTCTTCAACAATAATGTCAAAAATCTGATTATGTGTTTTATACCACATGCCCACAGTGTAGTTGTAGCTAACACTTACAAGTACTAGTTGATCCCACGAGGACTAAGTATTAATTAATAATTATTTATATACCTAATTATCTAGATTATCAAATACAATTGATCAAAAAAGAAACAAATTACAATTTAAAACACCAAAACAAAATAACAATCAAAAAGAAAAAAATCCACAAATAAGCTAGATTTAGGGTAAGATATCTCTTATGACTTTCCTCTGATTCAATAAATGACCAGCTTTTTAGAACAATAAGAATTTCTAAGTTACAGTTATACCCTTTCACTAAAATCTCATTCTAATCAAGACATATTAAGAGTGCATTAATCTAATATGTGAATTCTTATGATAGGTTTTAACCTAACCTAGAAAGATTGTATAGTTCTCTCTCAATTAACTCACTTAACTCTCATTACCTATGGTATAATCTAACTATAAACACTATCTCTCGATCTCAATATACAGATCAAAAAATTGAACCTTCGACTTTCTTTTCTTCAATTCAATCAAATATAAGAACATGGATAAACCTCAAGAAAATTAGATATTTCATTAAATCAAAAGATCAAATAAAAATATTACATCTTAGGGTCTATCTCATCTAAATCTATATCATAATTAGTTTATAAATAAACAAGAAATAAAATCATAAAAAAGAACAAAAGAGCAAAAGATAAATAAGTCAACATGAATTTTGAATCTTGAATTCTTGATGAATCTTGTTGAAATCCTTGTTCTTCTTTTAGTATTGACTTTTTTTCCCATGATCTCTGGCCATTGTGAATGGCTTCTCACTTTTTTTTCACTTTTAAACTCTCCTTTAGTCAAAGGCTTCTTTCTTTATTGTTGCCTCATTTTTTACTAATTCAAACCCTAAGTTGTCTAAAGTAGTCAACTATTAACAATATCTATAAAGCTTAAGAGAAAAAGAACTTAACACTTAGAGAAGAAAAGGTAGAAGTGTTAGTTTCCTTATGCCTTCCTTTTATTTATAAAAAAAAAAAGATAAAAACAGATTCTTTCATTGCAAAATAAAATATTCTAATTATAATTAAAGTCTAACTATAATTATAATTATAACTTACTTTAATTAAATCAAATAGCTTTTATTTGATTTCTAAAAAATTTTAAACTTTACAATTAAGTTCAATTTAATTTAAATTTTTTTCAGCTTCTCTTTTATATGTAACTGATTAGATTCTTAATATATTGACAGTGATTATAATTAATTAGAATTAGATAATTTTTAATTTTTAGTTGTTAATTTTTCTTTAATATTTCTCTATATATATCCTACTATCTGAATGACGAGCATGCCCTAACTCTCTATCATTTGATCTGACTAACCATTATTGACCATACTCTCATCCTTCTCTTTAGAGTATAAGATTAGGTGACGTCTATGTAACTCTTTAACCTCTAGATTTGCCAGTTTCAATGTATGATGAACTGCTTTTTCTCAAAGAGAGGTATGCTTATCAACATTTACGAAATAACGCTTTTAGAATTGCAATTGACTTAACTTTACAGGTTTTGCGTCGCAAGAAATCTTCGGTGACATTTACTTTTCAACACACAGAAGGATTAAGAATTTAATCTTGAAAAAGAGAATCATCACTAAATTATTTCCTAAATTCGTTATTTAATTATTTTTAAGAAATGGTAATTCTTTTATGTAGACAAAAATCGAATTTTTATTAGCAGTTGCGATAAAAATAAAAGGAAGAAAAAGGACATCATTTACTGTCCCCAGTTTTGCATTTAATGCACCATCCATTCCAGATTCCATCTGTGAAAGAGTGATCTCATTGGTGACATTGGGGAGGTGGCATGTATAGTAACTATGAAAAGCCCCAATAGAAAATGACACCAAATAGTTTGCCCATCGAGACCATGTTTGTTATCTTCAGCGACATCATTTAAAGAAACGGGTTTGTTCCCAATAAAAGAGTAATAAAAAGGTAGACTGATCCATGATTTAGCTTAGGGTTTTGGAAACCCTAGCATATTGAATGAGCAAGATGACAAAATCAAATCCAGTGTGCCAGACAAGGTTGTTGAAGATTAGAAAGGGAATAATTGGGAAGGTGGTAGAGGAATTAAAATGAATTTTAGAAGGTAAAATAATGTGCATGGCATGTAAGGAGAAACAAAAGGAACTCCTGACTTAAAGAGTACTGGCCCTCTCACCAAGGTCAAAAGGGTATTTGGCGAAGAAGGAGGGGGAAAATGGAATCAAAAGACTGTCTATCATAATTATATATCACTCGGAAGGTGTTTTTTTAAAATAAGTATTTGTTGTGCATGTTTAGGATGAGTAGTTTTGACTAAGAGTGACAGAAAGGGAGATAGGAAGAACTTGTGTATTTCTTCTCTAGCTTAGCTTAGCTTAGCTAGTGTCATTTTCCAAGATATACTCTCGAGCTGCACCACAACCAAATCCTCTCTCTCTCTTTCTATGCACTTTCTGAATTTCTTTTTTTTTTTTCTGGTTTGCTTAGGAACACATACTTTCTTAAGTTTCTCTGTCTATCCACCTTTCACTCTCCCTCGCCCTCTCTTTCTCCACCGTGTTTGTTTTTTTGTTGAAGAAGATTTTATGTTCATTTTGCTTCCCTTTAAGTTCTTACCTATCCAACCCTTTATTCCTTAAAGCATAAGCCGAGATTTTCTTTATATGCTTTTCATATATTCTTGAACCAACACCAAATCTATCTCTCACTCACGTACACGCTTGGAAGAGAAGAGAAAAAGATCAATCTAGAGCTGCTTGCCGACCCGTCATCTACACTTCAACCTTTTCTTTTTCTTTTTTTTCCCTCAATCAATCTGCCAAGATAGCTTTAGTTTTAGCCTTGTAAAGGCAACTCTGGTAAAGACGTTAACCTACGTAGTGAAAGATGTCCTTCGAAGGGGTTTCGATTGAAGGCTCCTCCAACTCAGTTCCTGATCTTTCTTTGCACATCAGTCCACCCAATAGTTCTTCCCCCTCTTCAACATGTAGTAACATCAATGACAAAGCATATACATGCTTCAATCGTACTGGAAGACAGGACTCATCACTCAAATCCAATATTTTTAGTTCCATCCCAACAGATTCTCAGGCTCATACAGAGCTCTCTTTAGCTCATCCATCAACGAACGCCCTCACCGAAGAAAATCTAAGCAACGAGAATTTCAGAGGTGGTGGAAACAAAAACGAAGAACCAACACACACTACTTACCAGCAACAAAATTACCTTCAACTTCACCACTATTCTAACACTCACCTCACTCACATAAATCATGGGGTTTCTCTGCTCGATGTATCCGATGGTTTAAGACCCATAAAAGGGGTTCCAGTCTATCACAACCGTTCACTTCCTTTTATGCCTTTTGATCATTCAAGAGATAAGAGAGATACCAAGATGTGCTTCTACCAAATGCCCTATCCCTCTTCGTCTTTGTGCTCTCCGAATCTCCCTCACTCTCCATCATCAGCTTATAATATTGGTGAATGTTTCGATCCCATGCCTATAGTAAACTCAGGTTCAAATCAGTCTCTTTCTGGACACAACAGCTTAGCATCAACAACAAGGTTTAACGGGCTTTCAATGGATGCTTTAAAATCGTACCAGTTGCACCACCATCATCTCAACAGTCAGTATGGGGTTGGACCAGCTGATGCTTCCCTTGGATTGATTAGATCAAGATTTTTGCCTAGGCTTTCAACAAAGAGAAACGTGAGAGCACCAAGAATGAGATGGACAAGCAGCCTTCACGCTCGATTTGTTCATGCGGTTGAGCTACTTGGTGGACATGAAAGTAAAGACAAGTTCTTGCCCGTCTACTTCTTTTTGGTTCTATGCGTATGTAGTTATTTACGATTGGGTTATAGTTTCTTTGAATTTTGTGATTCTTAATTATATATCTATGTATTGCTTTGATGGAATGGGTTAGGAGCAACTCCAAAGTCAGTTCTGGAACTCATGGATGTCAAAGATCTTACATTAGCTCATGTGAAAAGCCATTTACAGGTAAAACACATATGAAGAAGTAGATCTTCTCCTCTCACTCCCTCTTTGGTATTAATATCAGTATTGTTGATGAGTCAGAAGGCAAGGCAGTGATAGAGGGATGTATTAGAGAAACAGTATAGAAAGAGCAAATGAGTCTGAAACTTCTGAGCTCAGGCAGACAAGTTTCTGCTTTTTAAGAGAGAGAAAGAGAAATAAGAATGATACGAGACAAAAGTAGTCATCATTTCTCAATAATACACTTCAGGCTTACCACGTTCTGAAACATCAACCTCGTGATTAATGACAACATTCAAGAAAATCCAGAATACATCTAACAAGTTTTGTAACAACGGTTCCCATTGATTTAGTATTATGTTTTTACCTCTCCAATTAATAGTCATGGTTTTCTTTTTGACTTTTCAGATGTACAGAACTATTAAGTCTACTGACAAACCTGCAGCCTCCTCAGGTAATTCGTATTGCTTACTTAGTCTTCATTTCAGCCTATGTATTTGGCAGCCTTAGCTTCTATATATAATATGGATAAATATATTCTTTACTATCTAAATCTCGCATAAATTACTAGGTTAGTTCATTGTATATATATATATATAAATGTAGTGTCTTGACTTGCATGTTTTTTGTTCACTTAATTATAATTGAACATGAACTGTTGTTGTTCTTGAAGGCCAATCAGATGGATCCGGAGAGGAAGACATGTTGACAGTGGAAAGCGCCAATGACCATACCCTCCCACGATTTACGGATATAAGAGGACCATCAGACGGGTCAACGCAACAGGATGTGGACTACGCCCTCAGTGCTACTCTCTGGAGTAATTCTTCGAGGTATGTATAACAATTAATGTCACGTCAGGACTCTCTTCGTTTGTATCTTTTCTTTTTCTTTCTCTCGTACAAATTTAAGCTATTTATATTATATTAGTGAAAAAGAAAAAAGAAAAAAGAAGTCGGGAACTCTCTTCGTCTCTACTATTATGAGTTCCTAATCATAATTACATGTATTATATTGGCAATGGTAAGAAATTGTCTTAGCTCAGAAATGCAGTGCAAACCCACTAGTACTACCCCCATTTATTGAGAATAAAAGAGATGTCTTACGATGACAGCTTTCTCTTTTCTTTCTTTTTTCTTCTTTCTTTCTTTTTTTTGCTTTAATAAGATCTTCTTTTGCTGACATGAGAGATTGGAGTTTGATTCGGTATTAGAAAAGAAAAGCAGCAAACATGCAATCAAATGTTAACTAGGATACGAGAAAGCAACCACAAGTACACTTTTCCTTTTCCTTTAAGTTTTCAGAGCTCCTCTTACTCTTTTTTTTTTTGTGTAATGATCGATACTCTTTTATTATATTCTATATTCTATATTATTATTATTTATATATATGTATATATATATTCTTATGTTTTATTATTATATTTAGGTTTTTTTCCCTTCTACGTGGACATAAACTTATATCACCAAAAGACCGTTGCTGTCCAGTTAATCTTTTTAGTATCTAATGCTCCTGGTGGTTCCTTAATCTGATTTGTCTACCATTTTTCCACTCCATTATATTAGTTTGAGGCCTGAAGTTCCATTGAAACTACCATCAACAACCCCAGACTCGAGTTTTCAATTAGTGTTGGTAATATATTGTTTGTTAAAAAGAGGATGACAAGTATATACGTTAAGGTGCAGTTAACGCGTGATAGGAAGCTTTAGTGATCATGTCATGCCTAGCTTTGCTGCACTCATTAGCAATCAATCAGTTAATGGGGAAATTTATAAGTTATGGCCAAATGGGGATGATTGTTATTGAGAATAATTGTGTTCTTCAATTGCAGCACTGTACTTGCACCTCTTCCAACCACTTATACCATTACATTAGTTAGTGTTGCACCTTTCATAAAAAATTGCGTATAGTTAGGATGGCCTAGCTCTTGCAAGAGTATAAAGTTGCATCATTTTTGGTGGACATCATAACACCGCTTATACGTAGGCATAATTGTATCTCGTTATATGCTTGCATTCTATATTAGTCTTCGAAGGACCGGTTGTTGTAGTCGCAGGTTTAGAAGGGTTTGCTTCTTTACGAAATAGTATATGAGCATAGGCTAATGTGCTTTAATTTCTTCTCTTTTCTTCAATAAGATGGTAACAAGAAATTGTCTTCCATCGGTTATACGCTTTTATAAATTAATGGTGTTGAAATGCTACGGGATCCATCTTAATTCCCATCCCGTGTTTTGATCTGTCGTGTTGATCTCAAATAACTATAGCAATATTCGTTAATTATTCAACTTCCTGAAAATGTTGAAAATGATTATCTTTTTTCTTGGCTCTTAAACGTTCACAGTTTTTTATATGTACAGAAACTAAGTATTGCTCTTATCAGAAATTAAATAATTTACTCTTCCCTTCTCTTTGTTATTGAAAATATAATAGCTACTCTTGGAGAACACTCGGCAATACAAGGTTTTAAACAGCAAACTGCAGGATAGATTAGTGTTGCAAATTGTTGTTGTAATTATACTCACTTTACTGTGATGAAAATTGAAAAAAAAAGAAGTCCAAATGGGATCATGACAACTCCAAAAGATCTTGCCACACCTGTGGTCGTAATTAAATTGGTTTTGGAACCATAGTTTAAACAAATATACAACATCATATATACAATAATCTGAAGCTTTCTTGGTTATAATATGTTTTAGGTTAAGCTCTGCAATTACATTAACATTTTGAGTTGAAATCCTTATAAATATATAGTTTTGTCTGTACGCGTACAAAAATTCACGGTCAAAGTAATAAGTTTGGCATTTGCTTGAGAAATTTTATAGTTTTAGTGTTTAGTTATAATCATTTCCAGTGGATGGGCTGGATGAAAAGTAAGATGTTAAAGTCCATTTCCGTATTTCCAGGTGAGTTGTTAGATATTTCTATTCTTCTTACAACCAGCGACTACAAATTAAACTGGTATAATGCATACACATGTTAAAAGTATACTCATGTCTTTTTTTATTTTTAAGAACGTTTGTCCTATTTCCAATCAAGAAACAATAATTATACGAATAGATGCTCACTACAGGACTGTATCACAAATCAACCATCCTTTTTTCTTTTAGACCTCTCGAATACTTGGTTTTTACTGTGAATTTCAAAACTATTACTACATAGATTCTTGTATTCTTTGTAGTGGTGCCAGCTAATTATATGCTCGAGGAATGGAAAGCTTGGGTGGTGATGTGCAAGGGACCGTTCATCACTTCCTCGATTGATGTAGTTGAAACATAAACAGCTATAATTTAGAATTTTCCAGCAAATTTTGTGATATGACTTAGGCTCTCCTTTGGAATCTGCACATGACCACCCTTACCATGCTATGGGGGTTTTCACGTTAGCGTGGTTCCATAATATAATAATAGTTTCTTGTTTGATCATGTCATTTACGTTGAAACTCCATCGTAGTCAGGTAATAAATCTGTCCACTTGGTGTCATGTTATCCATATTAATGTTGGGTTTTCAGTCCTAAATGCTTGATTAGTTGTGCCATTTCATATATGAACTAGCTATATTATTTGAATTTGCATCTAACTGGATTCTCCATGTAAAAATTCTTAGTAGAGACGCCTATCCACAAGTAAATGCCACTGACATGGATAGGAGTAGACAAGAGATGTTCCAGTTCTATAACGGATCTAGACACCAAATTGAGGTACAAACCTTATCCGTCAATGATATGTTTCAAAGAAAAAAGTCAGCATCATGTTTGAATCTTTACAGATTGCTTATTTACGCATGCCCATTGATTAGTTAAGTTTGTTTAGAAAGTAAAATGTTCTTTTCACAATTTTTTTCGATGTATCATATATGATAGGTTGCTTGAGTACGCCCGCATAAGGAAGATATAGCTAATTAGGTTTGTTTACGAATTGCAGGATTGCAATTCGACACAGATGAAGAACTACGTAGAGTCCAGCTTGGACAGCAGGAACCCAAATTTGGAGTTTACTTTAGGTAGACCAGATTGGCAAGGAAAGGAACACACCTAACGCCATTACTTCTGAAATTGTTCCCTTGTCATCTATGCTTGGATTCGTTTCCAGCCTCTACTATTGCATACATTGTCTCTATGATCGAGTATTGGTGGATATAAGATCCCGAGCATCGTATCTTCCAAAGTTTGATACTGGAGCTGCACATACTTCATGTTGGGACTTGGGGGACAAGAGGCTTGAAGAGGAACAAAGGGAAGGATCACATCCTGTTAGTGAACTTATTTTGCTCATCTCGTCTTGGTAAACAACTGCAAGAGAATCACACATGACTCCAACTGACAAAGAAAGGTAAAATGAATCTCGGTCCTATAATTTGTTGAACGATCAGTGTCAATAACAAGGGGAGGCGAGGGGAGAATTAGTCTGCATTTTTTTTTGTGTTTCTTTATTTGTAATTTACTTGTAAAGCTCAAATTAGCTAAAGAAATCATAAATCATTTTGGCATAATTGGAGACAATTTGTGTTTGATTTCAATAATGTGATGTCCGACTTGTAACTGAATTAGGCAACCGGCCGAATGGAAGTCGCAGAAAGCTACATCAGAACCATTATTGTGCTCCTAACTCCTTCCAATATCCACTTTCGGCTACTTAAAACTTCAAAGTGCCATCCCAAAAGACGTAAACCTACAATAGTAACTTCTCCTTGCTTCTTTGTAACCAAGTTCACAGTCACTTCCAAATCTACATATTACTTAGACTACTGGGGTGTTTGGAAAGGTGTGAATTGAATTCAATACTGTAGTTAAATTCAATTCACATGTTTAGAAATACAAAAAATAGATGGGTTCAATTCATGCATGTAATTGAATCTCATCTCCTTTATAAATTGAATTCACTATTCCAAGTATAAGAATTCAATTACATTAAAGCTTGAGGAAGACAACTTTTCACTCTCTTGTACTTCACTTGATTAGATTCCAAAGACTATTAATTAAAATATTATTAATAATTAATTAACTACAATATAATTAATTAAAAAATAGTTTATTCATTAATTAAAATATTGTAATTAATATAATTAA
>JANIPM010000007.1:708483-725238 GCA_027478405.1 Erythroxylum cassinoides
CTGGGTACCGTTGTACCAGATCTTCTTTCTTTCTCAACCCCTCTGTTTGTCAATTTCCCTGTAATAGCACTATTTTACTGTTGCTGACGTTAAGAATTTATAAGAGAAATCTTTCTCTTAATTGTTGTTCGGTACTTTATTGGTTGCTCACATTACATTTGGTGCTTTCATTAACGACCTCTCTCCCATGGCTGACAATACTCGTCTCGCCAAGCTTGATGCGGCGGTTTCCAAACTACAAGGTGACCTCGCCAGCCAGTCCACTGCCACGAACTGCCTTTAATCCACAGTCTCTTCTCAAGCTGCTTACCTGCTTGAGGTGAAAGACCAGCTGGATGATATTAGTCACCAACTCGCTCAACTGAGTTAACTCTTGAAGAACAAAGCCCCGGTCGTTGACTCGTCCTCTCAGTCCGATACCCGTCGCCACGATTCCGATGGTTTTGCCTCTTTCACTGATGTCCCTTTTCAGCCCAAGGCAGCTAGGGTGGAACTTTCAAAGTTTGATGGATCCGATCCTGACTCATGGGTTTTCAATGCTGAAGAATTTTACTCCTTTTACAACACAAAGGACACTATGCGTATCACTATGGTTGCCTTTCATTTTGAAGGAAAAGCACGACGATGGTATCAATGGATGAAGTGCAACTAACAACTATCATGCTGGGCTCACTTTGCCAGGGCCTTGATTGAGCGGTTCAAACTCACTCATCTTGAGGAACCCCAAGGGCTACTCGCCAAATTGCAGCAAACATCCACGGTCGAGGATTATCAGTCCCGTTTTGAAGCTCTCTCCAACCAAACCGCTGACCTTCCTTCCTCTTTCTTCGTCGATTGCTTCATCTCTGGACTTCGGGCCGACATCAAACATGAGGTACTATCCTTCCGGCCCACATCGTTGAACCAAGCTATTAGTCTAGCCCGTCTTCAAGAAGCCAAACTTGCCGAACAGCGGAAACTTATTCTCAAGAGTCTTCCTCCTTGGGACCGCCGACCTACTGGAACTAGTCTTTTGCCCACACCTCCACTGAACCCACTCAAACCAAGCACCAACCCACCTAAAACCACACCCCCCTAAACCCGACGTTTAACCTAGGTCGAGGCACAACGTCGCAAGGAACAGGGCCTTTGTTTCTATTGCGACGACAAATTTGAGTGGGGGCACAAATGCAGCCGACCCCAACTCTTTTTGTTTGATGATGTTTATTCCAGTGACGAGGAGGACCCCCCCAGCCACCACCAGCTATACCACCACCACCACACGACCACCCCGCCCTCTTGCTATCCCTACTTCAGCGTCAACCCCTCACACCATCATCTCTTATAATGCTATGTCCGGTTGTCCGTCTCCGGCGACCTTACGCTTCATGGGCATGCTTCAAGGTCAGTTCGTTCAGATACTCCTCGACGGCGGTAGTACCCATAACTTTATTCAGAGTCAGGTTGCTCGACATTTGGGCTTGGATCTTGATCCGTCAGTTTCCTTTCCAGTGCTTGTGGGCAACGGCGAGACTCTTCATAGTGAGGGCAAGGCTCGTAATGTCCATTTACAAATTCAAGGAACCACTATTTCAGCTGACTTCTATGTCCTACCACTCCACGGTTCGGATGTCGTGCTCGGAGCGGCCTGGTTGGCTACACTCGGTTCGGTACTCACCAACTATGCCGATTCTACCTTTCAATTCGTCCAAGGGTCTACTACAATTTCTTAGACAGGCCTTCAGAATGCGAGCCCTCAACCTATCCAGTTAAATTCCTTGCGCAGGAGCCACAACGTTGGGGCCGTGGCTGAGTTTTTCGGCCTCCAGATCCAATTTCAATCAAACGCATCACCATCGCCGATTTCATCGGCCATTCAACCTCTGTTACAACAATTTCGGTTAGCCTTTCTTAAGGTCCCTGGGTTACCTCCCGACCGCACCAGTGATCATGCCATTCATCTGCCACCTGACGCTGCTACTATTAATGTCAAACCTTACTGATACCCATATTTCCAGAAGCACAAAATTGAAAAGCAAGTCACCGAGATGTTAAGGGAGGGCATAATCCGACCGAGTACCAGCCCCTTTTCTTCGCCAGTCTTACTCGTTAAAAAGAAAGACGGTACATGGAGTTTTTGTGTTGACTATCGCGCGCTTAATGCCATCACTATCCGAGATAGATTTCTCATACCAACAGCAGATGAACTTTTCGATGAGCTATTCAGGGCCAAGATGTTTTCCAAATTAGACTTGCTCGCTGGTTTTCATCAAATACGAGTTCGCCCCGAAGACATTCACAAAATAGCATTTCTGACACACGAAGGGCATTACGAATTCCTCGTTATGCCATTCGGCCTCACAAATGCCCCCTCCACGTTCCAGGCCACAATGAACGGTATCTTTAAACCTTACCTTCGTCAATTCGTACTCATATTTTTTGACGATATTCTTGTTTATAGTAAGTCACAGGATGAACATTTACACCACCTCCGAATTGTCTTCAAGACGCTATGTGATAATCACATGATTGCTAAGGAGAGCAAATGTATTTTCAGGCAGACCCAAATTGAGTACTTGGGTCACCTTGTGACAGCGGAAGGGCTGAAAGTCGACCCCTCGAAAATTTCTGCTATTCAAGAATGGCCTACTCCGACTAATGTTAAGGGCGTGCATGGATTTCTGGGACTTGCGGGCTATTACAGGCGCTTTATTCGCAACTTTGCCAAACTTGCAGCACCACTCTCTGATCTCTTGAAGAAAGACAAGTTTTCTTAGCCTCATGAAGCACAGGTAGCCTTTGACCAGCTTAAGGAAGCATTGAGTAGTGCCCCGCTGCTTGCCTTGCCTGATTTTTCTACTCCTTTTCTGATCGAAACAGATGCATTCGGCACAGGTATAGGAGCTATACTGGTTCAGAAGGGGAGATCGATCGCTTTTTACAGTCACAAATTATCCCCACAAATGCAAGGGGCCCCTGCTTACCATAGGGAAATGTTTGCGATCACACAAGCTGTGGGCAAATGGCGACAATACTTATTGGGCAGACGATTTTCAATCATCACAGATCAACGGGCACTTAAAAACCTCACTGCCCAAACCATTCAAACACCGGAGCAGCAGCATTGGCTATACAAACTTGTTGGGTACGATTTTGAGATATTATACCGCCCCAGAAAGTTGAATTCTGTGGCTGACGCTTTATCCCGAGCTCCAACGGGTTGTTTCCTTGCCTTGACAGTGCAAAAGTTCAGTCGATTGGATGAATTTCGATCCTTAAATGCCTCCAATACAGAGCTGATCGAACTTCATGCTAAGGTGATAGCTAAGGACCCTCAATTCAGTGACTACTTTGTTAATGAAGGATTGCTCTTTTATCGAAATCGACTGGTTGTCCATAACTTGCCGGACCTACGTCACTCAATCCTCACCAATTTCCATTGTTCTGTAGTGGGTGGCCATGCTGGTATTACTCGCACCCTTTATCGAGTAGCAACGAATTTCTTTTGGCCCTCCTTGCGTCGGGACGTGCGTCAATTTGTAAAGGAATGCATGGTTTGCCAAACTATGAAATCATCTCAGCTCTCCCCTGCTGGTCTTCTACAGCCTATTCCCTTGCCAACTCAAGTGTTTGAAGAGATCAATATGGATTCCGTCACTGGATTACCGCCTTCTTTTGGTAAAACAATTATTTTTGTTGTGGTGGATCGCTTATCCAAGTTTGCTCATTTCTTTTCCTTGCCTAGTAACTTCACTGGTGTCAAGTTAGCTGATGTGTTTTTAAATGGGATAGTTAAGCTGCATGGTATTCCCACTAAAATTATTAGTGATCGTGATCCGTTATTCTTGAGTATGTTTTGGGATGAGTTGACCAAATTGCAGGGAACTTCTAGGGCTCTAAGTTCAGCCTATCATCCGGAAACGGATGGGCAAACTGAGGCCGTCAACAAGGTTTTAGAGATGTACTTGAGGTGCTTTGTGTCCGAGACTCCAAACACATGGGTGAAGTTCCTTCCGTGGGCTGAGTATTGTTATAACACTGTCCACCATAGTTCATCCGGGATGACACCTTTCCGCGCCTTATATGGTCGAGACCCACCAACTTTGATTCGCTATGTGCCCGGCACTGCCAAGCTATCAGCCCTAGACCATGACCTGTCCCAACGAGATCTGATCCTTCAACAATTGAAGGGTAACTTGCTCAAGGCACAAACGAGAATGAAGAATCAAGCTGATAAACACAGGCGGGATGTTTCATTCGAAGTGGGGGACTGGTTATTTGTCAAGCTTCAACCCTATCGACAGTTGTCCCTCCGCTGTCACAGAAATCAGAAATTCAGTCCGCGGTATTTCGGCCCATTCCAGGTTTTGAAACGCATTGGCTTGGTTGCATATAAGTTGGACCTTCCGGAGTCATCACGTATTCATCCTGTATTCCACGTTTCTGTACTTAAGAAGTGTGTTGGTGACCCAGCTAGCCAACGCATTCCACTACCTATCATAGAGTCTGACATCACTCCAGCTCGAACTCCATCTCACATCTTGGCTACCCGAGAAATTCTGAAGGATGGTGTTATGGAACCTCAAGTACTCGTCCAATGGGAGGGCCTCAGCACTGCAGAAGCAACTTGGATTCCAACAGAGGACTTCCGGGCTACTTACTCATCATGGAACCTTGAGGACAAGGTTCGATTCGAAGAGGGAGGCAATGTCACGACCCATGAACCAGCTGAGCCATCCAACGTGGCAAATACAAGTGAGACAACAATTGCATCAAATCCTGTGGGAAGGCCGTTGCGTGAAAGGAGGGAGCCAGTGGTCCTGAAGGATTTCGTGTGGGGCTAGCTGCAAGTTAGTTACATTTTCTGTTAAGCACTATCTTATAAATAATCTTAGGACTGTACTGTGAGGTCATGAATTTTTCCAGAATTGGCTAAGTCCCTTCCCTTCCCATCATCTGGGTATCGTTGTACCAGATCTTCTTTTCTTTCTCGACCCCCTCTGTTTGTCAATTTCCTTGTAATAGCACTATCGCTCTGTTGTTGACGCAGAGAATTTATCAAAGAAATCTTTCTCTTAATTGTTGTTCGGTACATTATTGGCTGCTTCTGCTTCCCTTACATCAGCTCATACGCAAGTTGCGATAAAGCTATGGTCACCGCTTCTTATTCTCTATGATTCTGTAGTGCATCTGGATATTGATCGTTGGTTGATGGTGGTCACTTCTTTATTATGATTCTGTAGTGCATCTGGATATTGATCGTTGGTTGATGGTGGTCACTTCTTTATTCTTTGGCACATCATAAGCTAGAATCCGCACAAGTTCTCCACCAACCAACCCTCGAAATCCATCAACAGTACTTCCTGATATTGATACTGCAATTTCCAAATATGTTATCTTCTCCTTCAGGTACTGCGCACATGTTTGGTATCCGTTCTCCTTTTTAGGATATATGGCATGAGCGGTAACAATGCTTGGAAGGTTTTGGAGAAATATTTCCCCCTCAATTACATCATCAAAAGAAGGCAGCCCAAAAAATCGATTGTTAACGTCAGCAGCAACTCCCTTGGACGTACGGAATATGCCAGCTTTTGACATAATTGTAGTTCCTTGACTAACGTTATCCAAAGAACACATTCACCCTCCGCTCCACGTTGCTCTACAGCAACTGAAACAGAAACTGCGCACCTCCCATTTCAACATGAGAGCTACAAGCCATTACGCCAGGAGCAAATTCCTGAGCACCTCCAAGAACTTATCCACAATTTCGACTCACTATTTGTGGTAAAAAAAGAAAATATATCGATTTTGGAATGACTAATATTGAATAAAAGAAAGCCCTATTTATTACACGTAAATGTAAAACTAGAAATTAGCAATTAAAAAAGGATATCATGGTCCACTTACTACTACCTCACAAAAAGTATTACTAAAATAGCTCAAAAAAATATTAATATCTCATTTCCATTAACTCGATAGTCCTCAAATAGAGGAAAAAAATAAACAAGATTTTGAAGCACTTAGTCAATGCCCTCCTTTGCTTTAAAGTTGTAAACTCATATTTGAAATCTAAAACTTTCAGACTTCTCAATATAAAGGGACTTAGTCAAAATGTCTACAACCTGCTAATTTGTACCACAATACTTCAGTGTAATTGTCCCCTTTGCCACCATATCTCAGATGAAGTGGTGTTGAATGTCGATGTGCTTCGTTCTACTCTAATAGACCATATTCTCGATCAAAACAATTCAACATATTAAATCTCTTCAATAAATTGGTAGCATACTTCTATTCAGAAATAAAAATCTCTTCAACATATTAGTTTACCTTTAAGCCAAGAAAATAATGCAACAAATCTAAATTTGACATCTTAAAAATAATTCATGCAAGACCTAAATTTCTCAACGAGAGACTCGTAAGATCCCATTTAAATTATATCGTCAACATAAAGATACATCACTAAGAAATCAAATTTACCTTGCTTTTTCAGGTAGAGGGTTGGCTCATTTTTTCTTTGTTCAAACCCATTCTCCAAGAAATACACATCAATCTTGTTGTACAAAGATTGTAGGGCTTGTTTGAGAAAGTATAAACCCTTTTTTTAATTTGTAAACCTTATTCTCATCAGTAATAGAAAAACCTTCAGGTCATTAAATACACACTTGTTCTAACTTGCTATTTAGAAAAATGGATTTCATATCAAACTGGTATATTGGCCACTCTAATTGTATAGCTAATGCTAAAAAGGTTCTCAAATTTTCAAAACAAGCCACAAGAGAGAATGTTTCATCAAAGTCAACACCTTATTATTGAGATAACCTTCGGCCCCCAACTGAGCTTTATGTTTCTACAAACTATCATCAACATTATACTTAGTTCTAAACACCCACTTAAGCTAATCGCATTTTTCCCATTGAGTAAATCAACCAATTTCCACATTTCATTTTTTTGAATTGTCTATATCTCCTTGAGCATGGATTTATACCAAACTTAACTTTTAGCTGCATCATCATAGTTAGTAGGATATGAAATATACAAAGAAAAGCTACATGATTTGTAGATTTCAATCAATGATAGGAACTTCTTTAGCTTCACTTGAAGAATTGGATGCTAAACTTGTCGATGAAGAGTTGTAGCTAGGTGATGTTGAGTTTGCTAGTGAAGATGAACTATTAAGTGGTGATTTTGGGCTTTGTAAGCTATTATAATAAGAGGGGTCTGGACTTGTTGCATCTAGCTTAATACTTGTTGCTAGAAATTCAGCATCTAATGGAAAAGGAATAGGCTTCTTATCTCAGTTAGTGCCTCAAGGTCAATAAGCAGCTTCATTAACATTACAGCTCTATTTATGATTATTTTTCAACTAATACAAACTATATGATTTAGAATGCAAACTATAAACATGAAAATACTTCTTTTTTCATTTTTCATCAAGTTTATGATTATATGATTTTACCAAGGTTTATGTTATACAAAAAAAACTTTTAAGTAACTTACTTGGGCCTTCGAACCTCTTTATGCTTTATAAGGTATTTTATTCAAAACTTCTTTTATGGGATAAATGTTGAGGAGATACACTGCTATAGCTACCACTTATATACATAGCATATTCAAAATCCTCTTTGCCTTTAACATACTTCTGGCCATTTTCACCATTGTTCAATTATTCTATTCAACATCACTATTTAGTTCTATCTGGTCTAGGTAGTGAGGTGAGTTCCCAGCAAATCATATTCTCCTTATAAAAATATTAAACTATTTTTAACAAAATTCACCTCCCTTATCTATAAACACTACCTTTATACACCTACTACTTTGCTTTTCTACAAGCACCTTAAGGTTCTTGAAATGATCAAGTTCTTCACATTTCAGATTCAAGAAAGAAACCTAACTCATTCTAATATAATCATCAATAAATATTACAAAATAGTGACTACCATTCAAGCTTTTAGTATGCATCCATCTATATAAGTTAGTATGAACTAAGACAATATCGTGAGAAGCTCTATAAGTTTTACTTAAAGGAAATGACTTTCAAATTTGTTTTTCAAAGACATAACCTTAATAATGATCAAGTGCAATAATATTTGGCAATCCTAGAATCATATCTTTTGAATATAACAATGTCATCCTATTTAAATATAAGTGACCATACTTAAAGTACCATAAGTCAGATTCACTACATCCTTTAGCAATACAAGCCATTTCCTAAACAATCATCAAACATAATTACCATTGTGCTATTCATCAGAGGACCCAAACTAAGCATAGATAAAACATTATGTTGTAACTTCTTTTTACCATTACTAGTGTAAATAACGATTATACCTTTTCCTTTAACTTGAACTTATTTATCATTGTTGGGTTTTGATCTTGCATCACCTGCATCAAAAATAGAAAACAGCAGTGGAAATATAAAACAAAACCCAAAAAGTCAGGAACTTTCAAGTGCCATTAGATGTAACTTTAACAAACCATGAACTTAAGATATGTACCTTATAATCTCCTTTGTTTTTCGTTGTCTTCACCTCTTCCGGTTGTTGTAAACCACGATGACCAAAGGAGGACGTCTCTAATGATATCCACGCTAAGAGCGAAGCATGAAGAATGGCTAGAAAACACACAAAGTGCTAGCTTTGTGATGTATTCTTTTTGAGAGAGTGTTTGTAGAGAGTGAGAGAAGACGATTAACACTTCACCAAAAATTCTCTTTCTTTCATACAACACTTGCACAAAAATTGATGTTTCTTATACCCTTTGGCCTTCCTCTAACCCCCAACATCAATAGAGAGTTGATGGGAATTAAATAGCTTTTAATCCCATTTAATTTAGCATGAAAATTCCACACCTTCTTTAAAGTGTAATTTTGTCATGTTTCTTATTAAAGGGTAATTTTGTCATCTTGATTATTAAAAGGTATTTTTTTTCATCTTACCTAATAAGCAAGATTCATATGTGTCATATGATTCATAATTAAATGACCCTAAGCTACACAAGTCATAATTAAATGACCCTAAACTACCCCACTTGTGTAGCTTAGTCATGCATCTCTCATATCTTGGATCCCCATCCAAAACTACTTTATTCATTCTTCGCATCTTCAATGCGTGTGACCCATTAGGTTCCCAGTTATGTTGGTCGCTTGAATTAACACTTAGTTCAAGCAAGTCATGAGTGGTATCTAACAACACATCATGACTCCTAATTAACCAAAAAGTCAATAGTACTACGGACCCTTCCATAGACAATGTTCATATGCAATTCATCCTTTCACCATCTATACCCCACTTAGTTCAGAGTATGATTAAAGTATCAACTCCCATTATATTGACTACAGCACATCTAGCCCAAGTGATGTTAGTTCTTATCCCGAAGCTCATTACTCAATTGGATATGTCACTGAAGACTATCTTCCCACTTTGGTTAAAGATTTTTGATTAATGACCCCGACAAGAAGCCATGGGTATCATCTACTTCTATCAGGAGTGGTGAATCATTTATTGGCTATTCAGTTACCTTCGAATACCTTAAGCTGTACCCAATCACCACCTTATAAGCAACCTCTAAGAGGCAACAAGGAATGGAGTCAAAGTATAAAATTAGTATCTAAGATGTCCTTGAGTACCTCAATCTAAGGATATTTGCACCATTGCTATGATGAGACTATCATTGACACTAGAATAGATTATCCATATAATTGTCTCATGGCAGGTTATCCAATGTACTTACTACTCTTAGCAAGCATCCACATGTTAACTCTAAACAACTCATGCTTACAACTTATGAGATTCATTGTTTAATCTAATTAAGGAATATAACATGTGTTAGTCTATCCAAATTAATAATATCCCGTCTCATTAATCCTATGACTAAGGATAATTTAGATACTAACATAATTACACATTATAGAAATCTCGTTATCATGGTCTCATCATGATTTCCTTCACGCTATAAAATGTATCAAGGACTTCATTAATTCAAATTAAGATCACTATCAATTTATAAAGAACATGAACATTAAATTAACGAAAAAGTCTTTTTATTAATAAAAAAGATTTTTATAATAAGTGCTAAAGGTGAATGCCTTTAGAGCACTTCTCTAACAATCATTATCAAGTCAAACCTATAACTATTTTTAGGCATCCTGCTTCTTAAAAATCGATCGTAAACTGTACATATGATTGAAATATCTGCTGTTAATAAACCACATATCATTTGAAACTACATTGTCATGAAAATGTTCTATGAACAGTGTTTCTGCATCATATTTTTTCACAAAATTTTCCTTCTTTTACTTTTCTAACAATTAGCTTCTTTGAGGACAAATTTGTGCAATTGTTACATTGAATAGAACTCCTCAACGTGGATTGTCTTTGCTTAGAAAATTGACCACAATCTTTACCTCAATCATGAGCTCTGCCATAAAATCCATCTCTACTAATTCCTCAACCTGTGGAATTTTCCACTTTGCTTTTTAAAAACTCCCCTCTCACATAGAACGTATTTTTCTCATTTTTATCTTGTGATTGATTTAAACTTTCTTCATGTTCTTACAATGAACTCATTAGTTCATCAAATGAATGCTTAGACATTTCTTGAGCTTCTTCAATTGTAACAATCGCAATATTAAATCTTGAGGTAAGACTTTTAAATATTTTGGCAACCACATTCTAATTAGTAATGTTTTCTTTGTAAGACTTTATTTTATTAACAATTACACTGGCTTTAAACAAGAAATCTTGCACAGTTTCTTTATTTAGCAAGTTCAAAGTCTCAAACTCACAATGAAGATGCTGAACCTTTATAGGAATTACCTTTTTTGAGCCTTTAAACTATGTTTTGAGTGTCCAACATTCCTATTTTGAAGTTCTTCATATGCAATTTGGGAGAATATAAGGTCATCCACTGCTTATTGAAGGATAAATAGGGCTTTTGCATATTTGTTTTCAATTTGCCTTTAATTTTTGCTAATCTTCTTTATCCGAGTCTTCAAATCCATCCTCAACAAAATCTCACAACTCTTGAGATTTGTAGAGGGTCTTCATTTAATTACCCAAAACTCATTTTCCCCATTGAAAATGGGAATTAATGGTTGAGAGCAGAGGACACACTAATTCCTACCATAATTTGCACTTAATTTTATGATTTGCTCCGTATCGTGTTTTGCTCAAGAAAAACTGTTGAGTTCCCTATTCATACCAAACCTAGAAAGGAAGAAGAAAAGACAATATTCTTTTTCTTTTCCCTCTTTAGCTATGATACTAGAAATGATAGGAAAAAAGGAGAAAATATCAAGTTTGCAATAAATATCCTATAGAGAAAAAAGGGACTCTATAACATTTCATTTCATTGAATAAAAGAAAGGCCTATAAATAGGCTTACATGTAACTGAACAAAAGTAAAAAAGTAATAACATGTAGTAATCATTGTCCACTTACTACTACCTCACAAAAAATACTATTAAAATATCTCAAAAATTAACAACTCATTCCCACTAACTCACTAGTCCTCAAATAAAAGAAATAAATAAATAAGGCTTTGAAGGACTTAGTCAACACAATTACCTCCTTTTAAGGCATTCATAGCTTATCATCATAGTCAATTACATGTAAACTAGAATCTTTAATAAGAACAATATAATTTAAGCATTAGACATTTAGAGATGGATCCATTTTTAAAAGCTTTCCATCACAAAACTAAGTGCATTATCATTAGAATAGTATTTTCTTCGCAATATCTACATTTATAGTTCTTGTAAAATTTTCTTTAAATTCTGAATAACATCACCATTTATTTATTTTAGCTTGTTAACATGCAAGAATAACTTGATGGACGTGTTAAGATATTAAAAATGTGAGAATAGTGGTGAGGATCATAGGCTTAGAGAAAGTAGTGTTTAATTATGTTTTAATGTAAAAGTATGATAAGAGCCTTAGAATATAAAGAATTTAGGCATAGTATTTGGCTATTGCTATATATATTTGGTCATATAATACTTTACATGGAGTAAAGTGACATTACAAGTGTAGTGTTATTTTTTCGAATCCCTCCTATTTCTGTAATTTCTTTAAAACACTTCTTTTTCATATTTTTTTATATCCAACAAAGTGGTGTCAAAGCATCAATTTATATTTTAAAAGAAAAAAAGAAAAGGAACTTGTGAAAAGAAGGCACTATTAGAAGTGATGGAAATTTAGTATCTACTTGAGCTATACAAGCTTAAAATAAAGGGAGTCATGAAGAGTGGCTTGGCCAGATGACAAAGGATTCTAGTGAAACATTAAAAGTTAATGGAGATCCATCAAAAATATCTGAGGATAATTGATAAAGAGTGGAAAAAAGAAGGTCAAAGAAGATCTCAATTATCTAATAATGGATATTTATGCTAAGAGTGAAGCTTTAGCATTTAAAGGATAGAATGCAAGGCCATAATGTTGATTCAAGTGAAGGAGCAAGTTAAGGAGTAAGGTTACATGATGTCTCTAGTACCAATGACATGGTGTTTGGCACTGATCTTTTGCTCAGTTTGCAAATTGAAAAAATAAAAGTATATCAGTGCCAGAGTGGACTTTTAATTAGCACTAGACTCATTCATAAAAAATATGTAAAGATATAAAAAAAATGTGACATTAATAGGATTCCTAGATATGTGTTAGACCCATGTAGTTAGTTGTTTTGTTTTGCTTGAAATTCCAGGAATTTTATTTACAAAGAAATTGACTTTTCAAAAGTATTTTGTTAATTTTTCCTAATTAGATTAAGCTAAGAATGTAACTTTCCTTATAAAACTTTAATTCCTAGGATTTTATAATTATAAAAGGTATTCTATCAAGAATCAAGTTCATAGTATGATCAAAAATAGAGGAAGTTGTGTAAATGTAGCTAGTGTGGAGTTAAACGAGAAATTGAGATTTTCATATTTAAAACACGTTAAATCATACAATTTACAATTGTTAAATAGGAGCAAGAAGGTTATGGTAACAACAAATATTAGTTTCTTTCTCAATTGAGAGATAAAAGGATGAGATGTAATGAGATGTAGTGCCCATATGAATAAGTCCATTTTTTTGGGTGTCCTTGACAATTTAATAGGATAGCCATGAATAATGGACATAAGAATAGTTATTCCTTTACTACAAATGACAAACTAATTACTTTACTTCATTATAACCAAAGTAAGTCTATGAGGATCAAATTATAATTTATGAGAGAGAATATGAGAGATTAAGTGAAAAGAAACAATAGTAAACAAGTGGGGATAATTCAAATACTTTGGGCAAAGTAAAAATGTGAAACAAACATAAAGAAAAAGGAATGAGTTTAGTAGCAAGAATAGAGGATGTACGAGATACATTCTGTTGGATCGGAAAAAGAAAGTATGTCGTATTTGAAGAAACGGTAGATTTCAAAACTTTTTAGAAATCTAAATTTATGCGGAAGCAATATTTTCAAATCATCATGCCAATATATACATGATATGGTATAAGGATAATAAGCATAAGAACAAGATGAAGAATATATTACTGACTCCTTCGCTACAGCTTTGACTCCTCGATATGCTATCCTATCCCCGACAATATATCCTCTCCTAAGTGTTTTATCCTCTTCTTGATATTATATCCTCGACCAATCTGATCTACCACTTATTCTTCTTGGACAACTTGGTTATCAAGATCCTTTGGTGGGAAAGGAAAAGAAAACTTTGGAGGAGATTTTTCTTAGAAGAAAAAAGACCAAGTATGAGACACTTTCTTGTAATTTTTGATTTTTTCATGCAATATAGGAGGGAGAATGATAAAAATGTAAGAACCCTTTCTTACTCCCTCACTCTTTCGGTTAATAACAAAGGAAAGAAGACTTTTCCAACCAATGTATCATTTCTTCATTTAGTTAATCATAAAAAAGCCATTAAATGAGACTCTTCTTATTTGTCTTTAAGATGATTATATGAAAAGTCTATTAACCTAAATGAGACCTATCAATTTCATTTTTGATGATGAAAGAAGGAAGATGGTCCATCCAATGTACATCTTTCTTCTTTAATCTAACGAGTGCTAATAGGTTACATGCTATCATTAAACGATAACCATTAAACGATGATAATAAACCATAATAAAGACCATCTTTATTTAGCAATTTAATATTAAATGTGTAGTTGCACATTCAGCCCTAATGAAAAAATTTTTGCACTTTACTTTCTTAAAATTTTGTTTTAATTTAATTAATCCAATTAATCAACTTAAACCAAAGTCTAGCCCACTTGTAAATGTACATTTGGGCTTAACCATTAATTTGTGTAATCCCAACATTCAATTATGGGCTTCTAAAACCTCTATTTATATTTATTACTTTGCTTGATAACCTTCCTTGAAGCCAAGTGGGGAATCTTCCAATAAGCCCAGAATTAATTTAATCTCATTAGAATAAAGTCTAGCTTATTAACAAAATGTCATTCCATTAAAGGCAATTAGTTGAACTCTTGAATTTCTAAATATTTTGAGAACACATATTTCAAATAATATGTCCAAGTGCAAACCCTATCATGAACCTTATTATAGCCATCTGCATAATAAGGGGTAAAATTACCGTTTTGCCCTTATACTAGTTTTTCCTTCTAGATCTCCCGTTTTACTTTATATGGTAATTAACACACAATATTTCATCTTGGCGTTAAGACTTGATGGGTAGCTAGTCCATCAAACTGTTGGAAAAGGTTTAATCACCAAATCTCCTTAAAACATTTAGAAGTGATGATATCACTATAAACTCTTTATTTGAGTGAATGTTCCCTGATACATGTTTCAATTAATAATTCCAACATGCAAACACTAGATTAATACTCTATAAAAATCCATTTCAAAAATATCAAGAATTATAATAAAACACTTACGAGTTCACTCATTAAGATTATGGTTCATAATAAGCAAATGCTAAAGTTGTATGTTTCAAGATTAATGTAATGGCCCACTTTATTCTTAAAAACATACTTGATTCCAAATTCATTTAATAGTGCCATTATCGATAGTTGACTACTATCATGATATGAAACTTATCATTCCGTTTAAGTAAACTCCTTTACTTATATGGAGATAAATCGCAATACTATAGTCTAAACCATAATCAACCAACCAACTTGATTATTTAATCGTGAATCAATTAATTTAGATTATTATAATATACATGTTCCCATACATCTCTATGTCTATTTATATTACTTACAAAAGAATCTTGGTACCTTTTGACTAGATATATAATGCTCAAACAAATAAAACCAAACTTTTTTGTTTTATTAATAATAAATATTTTCATTACAAAATTGCAACTGGAAGAAAATTTACATGTAAATACACTTGCTTTCTAGGGCATTATATTTACATAACTCCAATAGGATACTACTAGATTATCTTAAAAGCTAAGTCCCCTCATTACCTAAAAATCAACGTTGTAATTTTGACGAGTTTGCGAACTCAGTTAGTGAACCATCATCGATGTGCTTACCCAAGTCAGGATAAAATATCACAAACATATAATCCAAATTCTCAAATATATCATATTCTCCAAAACTAATTCCCATTGATCACATCATTTAGTTTGGATACCAAATCACGATATATGTATCTCATATTTCAATCAAAACATTATGAACACAAACATTTCATGTAGTCATCTTAATCATTCATTTCAACATGTGCACAAACATTTTATATTATTATTTCAACACAATTCAGTAATTCTTCACACTATCCACATGACACATACATGATATATAATATATATTAATGCAAATGCATATGTGACTCCATTTTCTTTTTATCTTGTTATGGCGGAGTACTAATTTAATTGTCCCGTATCCGTTATAGATACCGAGTTGATTTCAAACACTATCCCGTACCTATTGTGGATACCGGGCTCATTAATCATTGAGCCTGTGGCTCTTTGTGCACATTTTTGCGCTTTAAGGTCTTTTTTGCACTGGTCACTCCGATCACAAATCCCTTATCTAATCATGCATATCAATTTCATGAAATGCATCAAATCACATAATATGCCATCCATAACTTTCATTCAGTATACACATGCATTTATCGCATTCATTTGATCTAAGTCCGACATTCAACATTTAGTCGAGCACTCATTTCCTACACTCACATACAAATAGATAGCACTTCCAATACATTCCCAAATATTAAATTCCTCGGACAATCAATGTCTGAAATTATAAATGTCACAATAATAATATCAATTCAAAATACATATAAAGATTAGGCAAGACAATTCAAACATAAACAAATATATAATTGAGATTGTACATCTAGGTTACTCACAGTATGCTCCAAATTAGCTACTGCCTTAACGATTTGGTAATCTCTGGATGTTGTCGATCAATTTATGTTTCTATATCATGCAATACACATATATTTACACATTACAAACTTGTTTAATCAAATGAGTACTCAATCATACACATGTATATATGTTATGATCAATGCATGCTCAATTGACTATCCCGGGTATGTAACCTTATTCACTAGTCTTGCTCGTTCATTCATCATAGCTTATATATATAAGTTATGCCTTAAGTAAGTTTGGTTACTCTCAATTCATCTATCATACATTCACCAATCCTTTTCTAGCATTATATTTGCAAAACTTCCCAATTCTTATTCAATCATGTCTAATTCATTACCTATATCGTTTAAATCACATTTGCATTCATAAGGACATCTTTATATGATTAATAACTCATACTTCTCAAATTCATATACATTGATATCA
>JANIPM010000007.1:750865-764362 GCA_027478405.1 Erythroxylum cassinoides
TTATAATTATTAATAAATCCTTATAAGATCAAATATCACATATTGATCCTAAAGTTTCTAAAACTTCTCAATTAAGTTCAACTTAATTCAAATTTCATTTTTCTCCTTTATAGACCTTTTATGTGTGACCCATTAGGTTCCTAATATGTTGGTAATGATTATAAATTATAATTCTAATTCATAATTAGAATCAGATAAATTAAAACTTCTTTTAATTTATCTTTAATTTTGCAATTAAATAATTTATAATCATAGATCATGATTGATATCTAGCAACATGTAATTTGTAGATGTTAAATGAATGATGTGACATATCGTACTGCTGTGAATTAATGAAATTCTTCAATGGTGAACTGTACCATTAATTTAAATCAACTTCGATCAACAAGCTAGTCATTTCTCATAAAATAATGTCCATATTAATCTTTCCTTGCAAGAAGTTTTATTTTTCATGGACTTTTGGTTTGATTATAAAGTGCCAACACTGAGAAATTTGGTTTCTCAATCAGACTTCTCACTAGACTAATCTTTTCTAGATTGCAATGATCTACATTTTTATTATGTCCAAAGTTTCTTTTCTTTTCTTTTTTTGGGTATCAACTCCGTTAGTCTTTACCCTTTGTTATTCAGTTTGATTTCTTTCCTTAAGAGTGCTCTATTTTTCTTTTCTAACGAGTATAAGAATTCCAAGCCTAGGAGCCACGCAGCTGTTAAACCTTATGTTTGTAAAACGTGGGCCCTTGAGTACCTTGGGAAGAGCTTTGGAATTCAAAAGACAAGGGAGTTGGCTGCCAAGCATGCTGAACTTGCTGCACAGGCTATTGATTCTCTACCAGAAACCCGTGATGAAGAAGTAAAAAAGTAAAGGCGGGCGATGGCTGATCTCACTCAAAGAGTGATTACAAGAAATAAATAGTACATATAACTGTGACCAAAGATTCTAAACTACTTTGTACTAGAATTTTGCTTAGGTCTTTTTCTCCGTAATTGTTGTTCCTGCTGTTCTTACTTCTTAGCCCAGTTTCTGCTGTTCTTTCACTTCTTATTATTATTTTTAAGACCAAATTTATTTCAGGAATTTGTAAATCACGTTTCTTGTGGGCAAGAGTACACAATAATAAATGCAGGTTATGTTCAAATGACAGAAGTTGGATGTAATCTCTACTGTCCTAACTCATTTCCTTTTTGACAATGCTCATTTTCTTCAGTATATTCTTCTGATTTGATATGTATTTTTTGAAGAGTAATTATTCCTCATTTTAACACTAGAAAGTGGAAAAAAGTATGTAGATCTTTCTGTAGGCTTCCGTTCACTGATGCTGCACTTAAAAAAAATAAAAGTCCTTCAACTAAAGCTTTATCAACATTCTTTATGTTCAGGTCGCATGCACGTGTTCGATTTTGATTGTTAAGACTTAATGAGAGACACAGACACTGCTTTCCCCGATTCATGTTTCCTTAGTATTCACTTTTACTAACTGGTTGAAGTTTCTGGTAGAAATTAAGAGCAATTTGAGGAAGGTAACTCCAGAATCAAATTTAGGCACTAATTCTGAAATGCAAACTCTGTTATCATTCTATCAAAGTTCATTACGAACATCATTAGTTTATAGATGGAAAGGTAAGAGCAAAACATAACACATGAACTTGTTACTTGGATCTTTTTTTTCTCTTAAGGTACAAATTGTAACAGTTTCATAAGGCATTACATCTCATCTTCATATTGATTAGTCTGCAAATAAGGCTATCCAAAACGAAGGGAGCTAGGCATCTAAGAAAGCATAATATTAACATACAAAAATCACTGTACCTCTCGTATTTATTATCACTTGTCTAATCATCATGCTCTAATTAAGAATCTAAACTCTTTTGACATCGATGTTCATGAGCATCAAAGTGACAAGATCATGTTCAATGCTCACGTATACTTCATGCAAGGTCTCATCTTAGTGAATTACCAAAAATATATTACAAATGATTCATTAATAAAACAGAAAAGAGGAACAAGTTCAGATTTTGGGAGAAAAGAAAATTGTTCATCTAATAGTGATTTTTCTACGACCATGTGGAATTATTTTATGCCTTATAAACTTTGCAGTATGTTATCAAATATGATGTATGGTTATGTGCTGTCTTTACATTTTGAGAATAATAACTGAAGGAATATGGTCTTTATGAAAACTTATAAAGAATAAAATAATTAATTTTATTCATATAAAAGGTACCTTTAGTAACTAATGAAAATTATTCATTTGGTTTAAATATTTAACTTAAAGGTATATTAAATAGAAAAAGGAACATTTAATAATTTTTATTTAATGGAATCACAATTATCTATAATTTAACGCTTACGGGGCGACGTCGGTCCACGTACATACGTTTTGGGCTTCCGTTCTTCGACTCTGTTGACTTAGCTTTGCAAGTTTTGTTGTTAATTCTTTTGCCTATAAAAAATTAAAGCCATCATTTTTCTCTTATTATTAATATAGTTTGGTGATATTAATTCATATTAGTATCGGAGTGCAAATAAAGATCCTCAAGCCTCAAGCCTCAAGCCTCATCTTCTTGTTCTTGCTGGTGGTGTCAATCCAATGTTCTAATCTTTGTTATTGACTTGCAAGCGGTAGAGTAGATGAAGAACGGGTAAAATCGCACGTGCGATTGGACGGTCCAAGTTGCAGACTTATTCTCGTCGACGGCGATCATCATTCCAAGCCTTTGGTCGTTATTGCTTCTTTTTCAGGTTTGCTAGGGTTTCCCCTTTCCATTTTCCTGGATTAACTATCTTAGGTACTAGGGTTGCTTTGCTATTTATACTAGTTTAATATTTGATCTTTGTCTTGCTTCATTGAACTATCGATGTTTTTTAATTCCTGCATTTTTAAACTGTTTCCCAACATCCTCAATTTTGAATTAACCCGATTTGCCAACCTTTATTTTTAAGTCTCGGTCACTTTGTCTTGCCTCTTAAGTATCCAGATGTGCTTGCTTGTGTTCATATTACGTGCAAAAGACGTGAGGCTGGAGTTTTATAATCTCTTCTAAGCTCTATTATCCCTCCTGCAATGGTGTTCTGTAAAGCCTGCGCTAGAGATGTTCCCGGATTTCGAGACGGTGACGGCCTCTTGTACGTCTTTTATTTCGTTTTGTTTGGTTATCACAGATTCATCTCTCTGTGCTTTTATTGTAAGTCAATTTTGGTGTGATTTTGGGGTTGTGAAGGTCATGTAGCAGATGTGGTAAAGTTCTTAAGTTTGATAATTTCTCGACGGAGGTTACATTTGTGAAGAATGCATCAGGCCTGGTATGTTGTTGTCTCTTTTTCGCTATTTTATATTGCACAGTATAAAGGGTTATCTTTGTGCATAAAATTTGGTTGCGTGTAAGTTGAGCTTAAATACTTGCTTCAAAGTTGCTTCTGTTCTTGAGAAAATAGCTTATCACTTGCTTGTATGATATTGTAGAGCTCGAAGTTTGCCACTCTCCTGCTATCAATAGGCACTTAAGAATTGTTGTGGAAAGACGAGAAAGTATTAGATTTAACTTCCTTGTGACACCAAAGTTCATGTGGGTATAGAGAAACATCAGTTTGATTTAGTCAATCTAATTTGGAACTAAATATATCCAAGAGGCGTTCTTTATTTGTCCTCATGCTATCCCTAGATTTTTTTTTTCCCTTCAAGCCCTCTTTCACGTATCTTCCCATTATTTTGTAGAGCCAAATATCAGGAAGCTTTGTAAAGAGTGTTGAAGTCGAAAACTTGTCACGACAAAGATTATATGACAAAGGTATGCTTATTTGTGCTTATAATGAGTTGGACTACAATTCATACAATGGTATTTCACTTATGTTGCTGAATGAAGTTCAGGAATTTAGTAGGTTGAGCAAGTTATATTTCCTTTAGGATCCTCCATTGTGGTAATAAAAAAAAATCTTTTTGACTATGTGATATTCCATTAAATATATCAAATGTGATTTCTTTTGTTGGCGTTAAAGGCATCCAAGCGGCAATAAAGTAGGAGTTTATAGATTGAAGAGTTATTAATACAATTTTTCGAACTTTGAAAGACTTACGTGCATGTGGATATCCTGTGTGATGAGTGATTATGCAAATATAACTCAAATCACACAATTAAACAATGTAGTAAAGAAAAATGATGGAGGAGTAAAGGGAAGGGATATTAAAATGTGATTTTGTAGTAGTTTGATTTCCTTTATAAGCCTGTGTCCACTCCCTAAGCACCTTGGCTCTTCAATTGGGGTGAAAAAGTCTTTTTACAACACCAAAGCATCTTACTTTCTCTTCGATGAAGCATAACCTTTATAACTTCTTCAATAGGTGAAGATAAACTTGCACAACAAGTATACTGCCCGTAACCAAACTCTTTTTTGATAATAGAACAAGTTATTAGCAGTTCACTCAATTTATCACAGTGAAGCAGAAATTAGTTTCTTGGACCCCAACTTTCTCCATGTTTTTCTTCTTCCCAAGAAGTCTTTTATAATCCTATGGTCTAAACTAGTTGTTGGCGACAAGATATGGTTGTTGGAGTCTCAAAATGGAAGTTATCATTATGTGATGATCTATTGCGAGAAGCATATTGCAGTCAGCCAGAAAAAGGTGGCTAGCTGCGTAATCATGCAAACAACTTTTCCAATCTTCAATGATCTTCAAACATCTTCCAACCCTTTTTAGTTTGACATTTTTCATGTTCTAGCAAGACAATGTCCATATTGAGAAGGGGAGAAATATGTTCCAATTCAATAATGATGAAAGATATTTGTAAATGTAATTAAGTGTTTTCCTTTTCATTGCTTTGTTTCTATGAAGTACTCCTAACTAAGGAATTTTCCTCTTTCCTTACCATTGAATATTTTTAACCATACTAAAGAGTCAATAAATATTCTTATTATATCTTTCGCTTCACATCTTTAACTTGGACTCTACCCATCATTTTGATGAACCAATTCAATAATATTTTATGGTTCTTGCCATTTCCATTTCCAATTTTAGTGGACATGTTCATGATTATTTATATTTGGAAAACTATTTTGCCTAAGAATATCTTACTTCTAAGTAGTTTTTTATTTCATTTTTTGGATATATTGATTAATCTCTTCATTGCTTTCTCCCTTAGTTGGTGTCTTGCTTACTGCCTTTTCTTCCAAAACAAGCAAGCATGTAAATTACATTTTGAGCCAAACATTATTTGACGGATGTCTTCTTCATTTTATACGAATTAGAAAAAGTTCACCATGGCTTTTTGTAGCCAAAAAAGCATTAGTTCTTTTTACTTCTTAGTAATTAATTAGTGTTTTGTAGTAGTCATAGTCTCTTTAATGTTTCATAACATCAGTAAGTAACAGACCCCTGGTTAATGCTTGGTGGTGAGAGCTTTCTGAATTTTTTGAAGTTTTGCAATTGCACAGTTTGACCTTGCAATAATATACTGGATGGTGGTAGAACTTTAACTTCAAACTTTGTTAAATGGGTGTTTAAAATTCTTATTTTTTGATATTGCAGCTTATGATGATTTAATTTACTTGAAGAATGGTTTAGGCATGGGTGAAAACGTCGCTATAGTTAATCAAGCTATGGAGTATTATCGAGTATGTTCTTCAACACTTAGCATCATTTCCATGTACATGTTGTTCAACCAAATTCTCATATATATATATATTAATATTATCTTTTAAAAGATAGCTGTTGAGAGAAATTTCACCAGAGGGCGCAGGACAGATCAGGTCCAGGCTGCATGTCTTTATATTGCTTGTCGGTAAGGAATCCACTTTTTAACTCCAATTCTTTTGTTCTCCTAATGTTACAACAATTTGCAGGAGTGTGAATTGTTATGTACGACAGAGTGGTTACAACATATATGCCATGAAGAGATAGAAAGAGAAAGGGTATTGCGAGAGAAATGAAGGATGGTTTTCCATATATTATATTCTAGTTGTCGCTTCTTAAAGCAACATAGGCCTCGAAGACCATATAGGAAATCATGCGTAGCCCATATAGCTGGTGGCTACATCGGCTTAGGGAATTAAAAGAACTTATACTAAACGACCTTGTTTGTTCCTTGCATGGATTTTGTCTTTGCATGATTTTCTTCATGGTTCACATAACAATGTTCCCCTCTCCTGGAACCTTGTCCACAAGGTCGGCGTTTGGGTATCTTTGATGGAGCTCGTAAAGGGATTCCCATGTTGTGTCCTTCTCTGACCGTACAACCCATTGACCCAATACTTGGGTCAAAGGCCGATTGTGACGATTCACAATTCGACAATCTAACATAGATTTAGGTTGCTTATCCACTAGATGAACCACAATAGGTAATTAAGTGGAGATGGGTAGTCCTTAGGATGGAGATGGGCAGTCCTTAGGAAACATACTTCTTTAATTGAGAAACATGGAATGTGGAGTGAATGTTGACTTCTATTGGCAACTTTAGTCAATAGGCTACTGCTCCAATTTGCTCCTTCACTAGGTGTGGCCTGTAGAACAAGGGAGAGAGTTTTTGACATCTCTTCCTTTGCAATGAATGCTGATGATAAGGTTGTAATTTTGGGAATCCCACCTTGAATTCCGTTCTTGTACTTTTCTTTTCTACCTATTGCTTCATCCGGTTCTGAGCCTACCGCATTTGAAACTTGGCAAATGCTAGGGCTGCTTCCAACCTTGCATAATTGTCAACTACCAGGTTCTTGGAGTCATTCGCCAGATATGGTATGTATGCAGGAGGAGGGTACCCATACAACAGTTTCAGTGGCATGGAGTAGGTAGCCTTATGGAATGTGGTGTTGTACCACCATTATGCCAAAGTGATCCACTAAGCCGATCTTGCAAGAGCATCGCTGCTAAAGCATCGAAGGTAGGTCTCCAAGGTGCGGTTAACCTCTTTGGCTTGTCCGTTCGTCTTTAGGTGATATGCTTTGGAAATCAAAGATCGATCCTTTGTAACCTGAAGAACTCCCTCCAAAACTTGCTTAAAAAAATGGGATCTTAGTCACTCATGATCCATTTGAGTGTGCCATGTAATTTGAAGATGTGATCCAAGAATAACCTCGCTATGTCTGTTGTGGTTGTTGGATGCTTGATGGGGATGAAGTGGCCGTACTTACAAAAGCGATCGATGACCACCATGATTCCTTGTTTCCACGTGAGGGTGTAAGTCCTATAAAATCCATAACACACGTCCTTCTGGAATCAACTGCGGTTGTAACTTCCCTGAATATTGCACATTCTCGTCTTTATTCCTTTAACAAATGATACAATTCTTGATATAGTTTCGTACATCTCTTCTCATTCCCTTCCGGTGGAAAATATTTTGTAGTCTTTTTGTTGTTGTAGTCACTTCGGAATGCCCCCTAAGAGGATCATCATGGCTCATTAAAATTAATTTCCGACGCAGTTCCTTGTTGAACTCAACTACCACCCTTCTCCTCCATCACAATAAATCTTCCCTCCATTCATAGCTGCCAGAGTTCAAGGTCCCTTTCTCAGCTATTTGGATTATATTCATAATTGTTTTGTCCTTCCACCAACTGTTTTGGATTTCCTCCTAGAGTCCTGTGTGCACCTGTGAAATAGAAAGAGGAAGTAATTCAGTACTATTTATGCGGGATAGTGCATCGACTGCTTGGTTCTCTTTCCCGTTACAGTACACTACTTGGAAATCATAACCGAAAAGCTTCAGAAGCCGTGGTTGTTGGAAGGGTGTTTTGATACTCTGTACAATGTTACTTTTGACTCCCAAGTACAATTTCTTCTTTTCTGAATTCATTGTCAGCATGCATCTCAAGTGATAAACAGATGACTTCATTTGACGTTGCTTGCTAGGGTTGAATTTTAATGCTAGATATTGTCAATAAGTCTATTTGTGAATGCGAAAGAATCATCTTGAACATAGTAATAAACACCCATGGTTTCTGGCATACTAAGGTTGCTCAGATTGACCTCCCTTTGAGATGCTGATGATTACTTCTTGATATGGTCAGGCTTAATTCAACAACTTGATTTTATGTTCTTTAATTTTTCTTCTGTGCAGGGAGAATAGAAGACCATACCTTCTTATTGATTTTTCCAATTATTTGAGAATAAATATGTAAGAAACCTCTCTTTTAACGATAGTTCCTACTTTTCTGTTGTTTTGGTAGCCACTAGTGATGTAGGATGAATAAAGGTCATTCTGAAGTTTTGATAAAACAATATTTGTAAAATTTAAAATTGCTGGAAGTTTTTACTTGTGCTGGAATCTAGGGTTTTAAAGCCTGGAATTTATAAAGTAAAGAATTTCTAAGAAGGATAGATTAGGAATCATTCCTAGGGTTTGTCTCAAGAACCAGGAATCACTGGTAGTGTTGAAACAATAAAAAAAATATTGGACACATTTCAATAAGTTTCTAAAACTCACGGTTATAGTTTAGAAATCACTCCTAATTGTCCAAGTATCACTCTTAAGGAAAGAAAGCTTCACAAATGAAACATCAATCTTCTATGTCCCTTAAAGCATTGAAATCCAAACATATTTATATAGTCAAACTCTTTGAACCCTAATCTTAATGGAATTAAAATTCTACCTAAATTTCCAACATAAAAATAGAATCGTACCTCAAATAAGGATCTTATATTATCTTAATAGACTTAAATGAACTAATGAAGATAAGCTAAAATATAAAATTTCCTTTAATAAGGAAGATTAATAAGAAACTAAAATTACTTTTTATTCTTCATCAACCAGCTTTTTTATGGATGTTTCAATTTAACTTGTATCAAAATTATTTGCAGCTATGTACTAGGTGCTGTATTTTTGCAGCTCTGCAAAGTATTGAATCTTACCGAGCACCCCATTTGTCAGAAACTTCTTGATCCATCCATTTTTATTCATAAGTATACAGCTTGTAAGTATCTGTTTGAGTAATCAATTTTCGGTAGCAGCTTATACTTTTATTTTGAGATTCTTTGCTGTTTGATTTGCTTTATAAAACAATTTGACGTCTATCCAGTGCAGTGATAAATTGTTATTTTATATTTTCCTTGTTAACTTATTCAAGCAATCCATTGTCCGTTAACCTATGTACGAGGCTTGGGCTAAATTAACATATCATCACTATGTTTAAGAAGAGAATGCAATGAGCACTACTTTTGTAGGTTTAGCAGGAGAAAAAAATAAGGATATTTCTGAATTGGCGTTGACAATTATAGCTAGCATGAATCGTGATTGGATGCAGGTTTGGCTTTTGTTTCCTTTATATTTGGTATCTGTCAGTGGTGTATTTAATGTTCTAAAGTTTGACCTCAATTTTTTTACAGACAGGAAGAAGGCCTAGTGGGTTATGGGGTGCAGCCTTATACATAGCTGCACTGTCACATGGTCTGAACCGCTCCAAATCCGACATTGTGAGTCATTTGTGCATTGTTGGTGATCTGAAGTTCTCAAGTAGACAATTGGAACAAGTAAATGCTATGTATGCATTAATCAATTTCAATTTCAGTAACCAGTTACACTAATTGACCTCCTAGATTGTTTGACATTACTACTTGACTGCTGCAAATGTGTTATGTGGCATGTCATGAGATCAGTGTGAAATCAACGAATATATTCTTAATTTACTTATTTTCATCTCTGTAACATCATCTTTTAGGCTATTTTATTTTCATCTCTGCAACATCATCTTTTAGGCTATTTTCATCTCTGTTACATCATCTTATAGGCAATTAGAATTAGGTAGTACAAGATTTGCATTTGGTGGATGGTCACATTGATTTTGGCCAAGGGTCATCAATGGTTCTAGCCATGCGCTTGTTACTATGATGGTTTTTGGTTGTAAACTATCTTTTATAGCCTTGCAATACATATTAGTTAAAATGATGGCTGATAAGCATTAATTATTGGCTTGTAAGATGATTTCAAGCAGCACTCAAATGATTTTTGTTACCAACTGTTTCTGTTATTTCTTGATGACTCATGATAATTGCTGCAAAGTTATGTTACATTCCAAATTGATTTATTGTCAACTTTTTGTGAACTGTGCCATCACAATTCTTTTTCATAGCGGCATTAATTTATGCTTTCTCTAAATTCATCATAGATTTAGTTTTTGCAGTTTATGATATTATTCTTCGTGCTGGTTATGTGACGGATACTTTTCCTGTCATAGCTAAGAATGGTACACGTTTGTGAAGCAACACTGACAAAGCGATTGGTTGAGTTTGAGAATACGGAATCTGGAAGCTTGACGGTATGTTTCTTGAAAGTATATGCAACGGAAAGCATTGTCATGTGATCGCTCAAAATGGAATGTCATATTACATTTTTGTATGTATATTACTGATTGAACAACGGTCGAAGTGCAATATCTAAATTTGTTATATCTAATTCTAATATATTCTAATTATTTATTATTAAAATTTTTGGTTTTTATTTCTAGTTATTTATTTAATTTACATTTATTTATTTTTGTTATTTATATCTATTATTTAACCTGTTGGACCCCGAACTTTTTTTTTCAGATTTGTGAATATCTACTCTCTTCAACTCAATCAATCTCTAAACAATCACAATTTCCCATTATGAGGTAGGTAATTGTCTTAGGAATCCAACGCTTTAAAAATTAGATTAGTCAGATGTCGGTCGAAAAAATTAGGAGCAAAAGACTGAAAGAGGGCTGGTCACCCTAATAGTAACAAAATTTCTGAAATTCTATCTTTACATGCCAAGGTCCAAAAATGGCATACTTTATAGAAATGAAAAGATCAGAATATAATCGAAATGTTCACGAAGAACCCAAAAGCAATAGAAACCTCTAGTTAGGTCAATTTGTCAATCAAAGCTTCTGCCTAGGAATGTCTTATCCTATACTTCATCCAATTCAAGTAGATCACTGAACTCAATTCAGACCACATCTGTACAGCACTTGTCTCAAAGCACAACATAAACAATCCTACACTTAAGAACATTTACAAAAGCAAAGTCAAATAACCCTAACTTTGACTGATCATAACTTTCACTCTCGATATCGGATAATATCATACTTTATGGCGACAGAAAGCTCTCAACAAAAGCTACAATTTTCATTAAGATTCAGATTTCAGGCATGATGAAATTGATTTATGGATTTGTATATAGAATAGAAAAGAGAATTATGGTTTGTATAAATGAAATATGAAATTGTATATCGAATTGAGAAATGGGAATGATTTGTGTATGTATGAATGTGCATGAATGTATTTTGGGTACTGGATAATGTGATTTGGATTCCGAACGGGGCGTCCGATGATTCTGAGTATTGTTTGGGTATTACAGAAGTGTAATTTGAACACCTTGCAGGTTTGGGTTAGTTGTTTAATGCAGCCGTTACGCTGCCGGAATTTGTATGATAAAGAATGATAGAATGAGATTTATGATTTTGTTAACAAGAATGTGTTATGGCATAATTATGAGGAATTTTGTGATTTGAGCTTTGTTTAAGGATGTGATTTGTATAAGATTGATTAAAGCGAATAATTAAGAAGAGAAAAGAAAAATTTTATACCGATTTTGGATTTGGTTTAGTCTTAAGGTATTCAACACGCGTATTTCTAATATATAAGTTACGGATGTCGAAAAAGTGGATTTAGTCTGTTCGAATTGTTTACGTTTCCATTTCTTCGATTCCTTCGCTTTCGATATGATTTGATTTCATGGATTTCGCTTTCGATATCTTTCGCCTATTGTTTTCTTCGCTCCGGATTCCGTTTCCGTTTTTGCCTTTCCTCGCTAGATTTCCTGTGTATTTGCTTTTGACTTCGATAAATCTCTGTTTCATTTTCGATACCTTTGTTATTCAATTTGTTGTTTTTGCATTTTATTATTCGATTTGCCTTCGGATTCAAATTCTCCAATTTGAATCCGTATTGATTTCGACAACTTTCATTTCATGTTTCGGTTGGGATCCGGTCTCCGGATCGGGTCCTAACATAACCTATTATTTATTTTTCCGAAATGTAACCTATTATTTGTTTTTATCTATATTTAGTTAGATTTAGATTGATAAATTAAAAAAACATAGATTTAGAAAGTCTAATATGATTCTAATACTATAATTCTAAACATACATTCTTATAATGGATAATGATTAAGTCATGAATATAGAATCTAGGTGATCTTTGTGTTCAGCAAGTGGGTTCACAAACAGAAGCACATTGTTTATGGCCATGAACGTGACCATTTCCTCATAGAATCTTCCAATTTTTAACAAATTATGTGATTTGCAAAGTGAGATCAAAGCATAGTACACTTGTATGAAGTGAATTTACTTCATTCTGTGTTCCAAGTTGAGGTGTACCTGCTCACAATTTGATATGTGACGAGACACTGGAGGAAGGAATTTGTAGATCTTGTTAATATGCAATCTTTTGATGAACTGTGTAATTCAAAGGGTTTTGTTTGTAATGTCTTTCCTCTGAATGCAATACAGATCCAAAACGAAATTGTGCACCTAAGCATCTTTTGTTGGCTTTTAGCCATTAAAATGTGTGCTGATTACTTTCGGATTTGAACTGCAGCTGTTGGATTGTAGAGTCTGGATATTTTCTATGAATAACACATCTCATTTTTAACTATTGAATATGGGTGAATTTGCTCTAATGTAATTTAATGCATCACATTTGGATGATTGACAACCGATGACTACTGGGATGTTACAAATTTATAGTTGTTACCTTCAAAGAGCATAATCATCAGCACCCAATTCATTAGTTACTGCACATATTATGGAAGTCAAATTGTTGTGATTATAGTTCTTGGTTATGTTTCTGCACTTTCTACGAAATGTTTGCGGAAGTTTTAGTCAAGAGAATGTGGTTTAATGTATCTCCAACCCCTTAAGTTCTCATAGAGGCTCTAAATGTGGAAAGAATGCTAGTGGGATTCAGAAAATTGTAGTTGTTGGTGGTGTTTGTATCATTCCTTGAGTTTGTGAAGGAAGTATTTGCATGTTAATCTTCGAAGTATCTGAACATTTTTTCATCTTACTGCTGATCTGATCTTATTTCTATTTCATTTTTTGCTTGGACAATGTCCTTCAATTCTATTTTACAAAAATTCTTGTGCGTTAGCATTTATTTTTTTTGTTTCCCTCTGTGGCAATTAGATCGAGGAACTTAATGCAAAGGCAGAAGAACTTAAAGATTGTGCAACAGAACAACCAAATATTGAGCTGAATGGAACAAACTCAAAAGGATTACTTTATCAGCACAAGGGTACTAATAAACCTCCTTTTGGATTTGGACTTTATAAAGATTGTTATGCATACGTGAGTTCTCATCCTTTCGGGGACATGCTTCTGGTGTCCTACCATAATTTCTCGTTATTATTATGTGGTTTATAAGCATGTGCCTAGGTGTTTGAATGGTTTGAAGTAGTGTTAATGATCCTTTTCCATTGCAGTTCATAGGATTTGAAGGGGGATCAGATCCTCCAGCTTTCCAAGTTGCTGAGAGGCAAAGAATGGAA
>JANIPM010000007.1:774654-788985 GCA_027478405.1 Erythroxylum cassinoides
AGCTTGATGCAGCTGTCGCAGCAGCTGTAGCAAAAAATAAAAAGGTAATTTTGGGATTCCTACTACTATGCATTTAGCTCTTGTTTTTTTTAGTAGATATGGTTTGGTTTCAATTTCTTGTAAAATGTGTCTTATCTTTTCACTGCAATAGCTAGATATGCCCCTTACATTATGTTGCTTAACTGAATGTTATTGGCACTTGACTACTTATATTCACAAAATAATACTATTAATTGGATTAGTTTGGTGAAATATGTATAATTCTTGCTACAAATTTCAACCTAACTACATGAAGGTTTGTGCAATGCAATGACTGATCTAGGAGAAGTGAAGATTCTACTCTAAGAACTTGTTTAAAATCATGTCTACATGTAAAATCCTAGTACACCCATTTGATTTAAGATAATTATAGCATTGTCATATAAGCTGAAGCTAATGTAGGACATGTAGAAGAGATATTAAACTAGTAGCTAGAATCCATGAAACTTTTGAAATTTTAGTTTTAGGTTTGAGATTTCAGCATAGGTTGTTGGAATTTCATGGAATAGCTAGAATTTTAAGATTTAGTTGCTGGAAATTTAGACTAGGAAGTGTTAGAACTTTTCTGAGGTAAAAAAGCAATTAAGGGTAGTAATATGATCTCACCTCCCTTGCTAACCTATACGAGGAAAAAGTGAAAAGCACGATTAACATCATCAATAAGCATTATCTAAATGCTACTGGAGAAGATTTTAACTACATTCTTTATCTCCTAATTTCTAAGAACTTATCCTGGGAATAAGTACTTACCCTTTATCTACTGCCTTTTAGGAATTTAGTTAGGTTTATAATCAAATAATAGTTAGGGATAGCTATCAAGCCTTGTAGGCATTGTATTGGGTAGAGATATCTGAAATGATAAATTGAATTTCAACTTGGAGATTTTCTTCTCGAATTGGAACATTATGACTATTAAACATTCCCATGTTCACTCAATTTACATTCTATTCACTTTTAAAATCTTGCTTCTATCAATTTGGTAATAGAGCAGCTCAATCCATAATGGTTTTTACATGTTCTTCTGCCACCAACACAAAATGCAAAACCACTGTTGCCACCCTTCCAACTCACAAAACACCACCCCATGACCCCCATCACCAAATGTTGACCCATAACAATACAACTCACTTCCATTGCACTGTAACTTGAAGCTGTAGATACATTAGTAGTAGAAATGGCAGCATTTAAGACCATTGCCAGTGGTGCTCTGCCAACCGAATCCATTCTAGCGCAAGCAACGAGGGCAAGGCAAAGGATTTGTCCTAAAGCTTTTGGAACCGTGATGTTCTATTTGGTTAAAAGTCAAAGAAGAGGAGGCTGATAGTTTGTGGTTGTGGAGTCCGACTCTGTGTCCACACACAAAGATGGAATTTTCGAGATTTGAAGGTAAATATTTTTGCTACTACCAAACACTAGAAGAACTTATTGTTAATAATGCTCGAAGTAGGTGTACATTTTGGTCGTGGTATTGTAGCTATATACCTTCAAGGAGACACACTGGATTTATTTTCATGGCTCAACAATGAACGAACTCTTGTGTATTTGGATGAACTCGTTAAGGTGCTATAGGATAATTATGGTCCAATTGAGTTTTAGAATCGAGATGAATACTTATGTAGTATATGCCAAAACTTGACAACTTTGGAATACCTTTAATTGTTCGCGAATTGATCAACCAGAGTAAACGAATTGGCCAAATCCCTACTTATGGGGTGTTTTCTCGATAGCTTAAGTGAGGATATTAAAATAGATGTACAGATTCACAAGCCGCACGCTGTGTATGAAGCCATGAATGGTCATGCAATCTGAGTCTAAATTAGGCCCAATTTGCATGCCCAAGAGACCTAATTGGCCCATTTGACTCTTCCTTGACAATCACGTGTACCCTTCCATCAAGCACCCACTCAGCTGCCCACTCAAATCCATGTAGCCTATGGGATGCTGAATGTCAAAATCAGATTGCTAAAGGTTTGTGCTTTTGGTATAATGAGAAATTTGCTCTTGATCACCGAAGCAAAATAGATGCTTTTGTCTCTTGGGGCTCACAAATAGTGACAACAGAGCTGGTAGAGAAGACGCCAGCCACGAAGACAATCCTAATGGTGATGCACAAGTTGACATTGTTGAAAGTAGTTTCAATGTGATTTTGGGAAAGTTAGCTAGTACCACCATGAAGCTCCAAGGAATTCTCCATAGTTGGGAAGTCCTCATACTTGTGGACAGTAGCTCAGCTCACAATTTCTTGGCTGAGACTATCGTCGAAGACCTCAAACTACCAATGTAGTTTATTCCTTCCTTTGGAGCCAAATGGGAAATAGGGATATGATTAGCTGCAATCAAAGTTGCTAGAATATTGACGTACAATTGGGAGGTTTGAAACTAATACAAAATTATTTTCCATTCTTCCCATTCTTAATCACAAGAGTTGATCTTGTGCTGGGTATTCAATGGCTTGCATCGCTCAACACAATTCAAGCTATTTGGAATTAGATGTTTCTGATTTTGAATTTGAATGGCCGAAAGTATAAGTTGTCGGTAGGGATGACAATTGGTATATCTCGGGCTTGGGCGTGGCTCGAGCCCAATGCACCCAAAGAGACTGGGTTGGCCTGGCTGAATTTATTATTTTTTAAAAAAATTTCAAAAAGTGACATTGTTTTGTCACTCTTGGTTGCCTGGGCCTGACCAGTCGGGCTTAGATACTAGGACTCGTGTTTTGGTCAACCTAGGCTTGATATGCCGACTTCGGGTTGGGCCCGGGCACAATTTCCATGCCTTGTTACAAGGGGTCCCTCAACGTGACATTCTAATGTTTGGTAAAAGAGAATTATAGCTTAGGTATTCCTCATATTTAGAATTTTGAAATTCAAGCTTTACTTCACAAATTTAAATCTATTTTTTTTCCCTAATTCTATGCCACCCTTCCAATCACACACCCATTCCATACATCTCATCCCAAATTCCAACCCCAAACATTAGGCCTTACTAATATCCATGTTTTCAAAATTTTGAAATTGAAAAACAAGTAGTGGATTTGCTTTGCTTAGGTTTTATACGCCTTAGCTCCAACCATTTTGCTAGCTCTATTCTTTTAGTCAATAAAACGGATTATTAATTGGCAAATGTATGTTGATTATCGATCACTAAGCCATATTACCATACTTGACCAATGCCCAATACTGAAGATAGATTATCAATGAGTTACATGATGCTGCAATTTTTTTCCAAGATTGACCTATGATTAGGATATCATCAAATTCGTGTCAATCTAGTTGATATTGCCAGAACAACCTTTCATACTCACTCTGGCCATTATGAGTTCATAATTATGTCATTAGGTCTTCCTAATGGTCCATCAAGTTTCCAAGTTGTTATGAACGACCTTTTCAGGCCACACCTAAGAAGATTTGTTTTGGTATTCTTTGATGACATCCTAATTTATAGTCCATCGGTTGAGCAACACTTAGAGCGTCTATGGATTACTTTCGAGTGTCTTCGTGACAATCTATTTTTTTACTGAAGTCTCTAGGTGCTTATTTTGTTAGACCCGAATATACTTTTTGGGTCATATGGTATCTACCAAAGGGTATTGAAGTACATCAAGGAAAGGTTTAGGCTGTCCAAGGCTGCTATGTGCCAACTAACGTGAAGCAGTTATGAGAATTTTTGGGATTAAGAGGGTACTACCATATATTTATGCAAAATTATTGTATTATTGCTAGACCATTAATTGATCTCACAAAGAAAATGCATTTTGGTGGTTCTTAGCAATTGACAAGGCTTCCAACAATTTAAAAAGTATTCTAAATTTGGTTCCTATTTTGTGCCTTCTAAATTTCAATCAACCATCTATAGTGGTGCGTGATGCCTTAAATGAAGGAATTAGAGCCATACTTCTTCAAAAACGATCACCATGTGGCCTATTTTAGTAAGTGATTTTCTTTCTCAAAAAGTCCACATATGACTGAATTAATTGCTCTTGCTTTAGCTTTATAGAAATGGAGGCATTATCTCTTAGATCAACATTTCTTTGTCAAGACCAATCATTTCAGCCTTAAATTCTTATTGGAGCAGCTTATTACTACCAATGAACAAAAAAGGCTTTTCCATCATTTATAAGGCTAGAAAAGAAAACAAGGGAGTAAAGGCACTTTATAGACTTCCAGAACATGTTGATTTTCTAACTTTGGCTCTCTCAGTCGCCTTGGACTTTATGGATGAAGCCCTTCAAATGGATCCTTACACCAATAAAATTTTGAAGGGACTCTCCAAAGACTCTTCTTATATGGACTTTCAGGTGGTCGACTAAAAATTATATTACAAGAATCCTTTGGTAATTCTAGACAATGCATCTTGTAACTGAATCCCATGACTCTTTATTTGCAGGTCATGGCAGATATTTGAAGACTCAATAGGCTTTCTTCCAATTTTTTATGGTTAGGATTGAAGTAAGACATTAAGCATTATGTTCAAAACTGTTTAACATGTTAAGCCTTAGCTCTTGCTGGTCTCTTGCAACCCCTACCTATATGGAAGAGGATATGGGAAGATATATCTTCAGACTTCATCCTTAGTCTTCCTAGATCTAGAATTTTGATACTATTCTGGTGGTAGTTGATCACCTTAGTAAATATACTTATTTTATTCCTTTAGGTCAGTAAATATGCTTATTTTATTCCTTTAGTTCATCCATTTACTGTGAAAAAAGTTGCTTAAAATTTTTGTAGGGAGATTGTTCACCTTCACGGCATCCCAAGGTCGATTCTTTTGGATAGAGACGTCATTTTCCTCAACAATTTATGGATGAAAATTTTCAGATTGAGTACAGTGTGCTTGAGAATTGGAATTTCTTACCACCCTTAATCTGATGGCCAAACCAAGGTGGTAAACCAGTGTTTAGAAACCCACTTATGTTACTTTGTCCATGAACAAGCTATTGGACGGGGTACATTTGCCTTTGGGGTGAATACTCTTTCATTACCAACATTCACACCTCCACAGAACTACACCTTTCAAAGTTGTCCATGGGTGAAATCCTAAGCCACTCCATCCATTTTTTATGGGAGAAACGCACCTTGATGAGCTAGAAGAACAACTTATTCTTCGTGAGGACATGTTGAAACTCTTGAGAGCAAATCTCTTGAAGGCTCAGGCATGCATGAAAGCACAGATTGATTCTAAGAGAAGAGAGCTAAGTTTTAATAATGGTGACTTTGAATTTTAAGAATTCAACCTCATCGTCAACGTTCACTTGCTAAACGACGTTGTGAGAAACTTTCCCCTAGATTTTTGGCCCTTACAAAGTTACTCGACATATTAGACCAGTTGCTAATTGGCATCTTATAGAGTGCATCCTATCTTCTATGTGTCACTACTATGCTCAACTTTGGGTTAAATGCCAGCTTGTCTACTAGCTCCCTTACCAATTATTTCTTGTTGGGAGATTACTCTTTCTCTTGCCAAAATATTGTCTTATTTGTGCGTTAAAGAAGTAAGGGTTCTTACTTTGGAGTTGTTAGTTCAATGGGAAGATTGATCACTTTAAGAGGCTACTTAGGAAAATTTTTTACCTTCTTGTTGATCATTTTCTGCCTTTCCACTTTGAGGACAAGTCGGATTTGCAATCTCACCTCCCTTGCTAACCTATTTGAGGAAAGAGTGGAAAGCATTTGATCAACAATATCAATTGCTTGATTTGCATTATCTAAATGTTGTTGGAGAGAATTAACTCCATCCCTTAGCTCCTAATTGTGGGGGACTTATCCTCGAAATAAGTACATCCTTTGTCTACTATATTTTAGGAATTTAGTTAGATTTGTTATCAAATAATAGTCAAGGTAGCTACTATAAGTATCATAGGAATTATATTTGGTAGAAATATTTGAAATGACAAATTGAACTTCAGAATGGAGTTTGGTACTCTCAAATTAGACTATTACAGCTATTAAATATTTCCTTGTTTCACTGTGTTTTACATTCTGTTCCCTTTTAAAATTTTGCTTCTATCAGTTAGGGAACTAGGAATCTCTCTTAGAATCTAAGAATTACTCTTATAATCTAAGAAGAAAGAATTACACCTTTTAATTAAAAATTCAAGTTCATAGAGAAAATTAAGGTTTCTTTTATTAAAGAGTTGAGTACTAATGTGCATAGATTTTCAACTCTTTCTCAATGTCATGTTCACGCAGAGATTCATTAGATTCTACCTCTTCTTCTTCCTTCATGTACAAATCTTTGTTAGTACATTCATAAGCAAAGTGGCCCATCCCATTACATCAAGCACTCCTTGCTGATGCTGCCTCTTTTTGTCCCAGTCTCAAACTATAGCTTCACCTTCAGGTTCAACTCCTTAATAAGCGTTATAGTTATTTTGTTGTGCAAATTTGATCTGTTGGCTTAAAATTTTGCATAGGCGTAGTTCTCTTTTTGTTGAACTCCTCGAATGGATTTCTAAACTTTGTTATTTATTGTCCTAGATATTTTTTGCAAAGTTTTGCCCTTAAGCTATTTTTGTAGTGAGATATAAATTGCTATTCAAGTGCCATTCTTTCATCATGGGTGGAAAGTTCATCAAATATTTTTATGTACTCTAGTATAGGAATAATTACTTATCCAAATGTTGAGTTAATTTTGGGGATCTTCTTGGTAATTATTAGAATTTTTAATATGGGTAGAGTGTGGAGTCCACTAACAAGAATTAGGCTTGGGTCAACTATTGTCAAAATGACTAGAACTAGTCATTTGGATAGTTGACCGTTACCACTTATAAACCCTTTAACATTTTTATGTTTAATCAATATAAGATACTCTAACACTCCCCCTCAAGTGCAACTAGGATTGGACTTCTAGTTGTCACTTGAAATAAACGTAGTAGTAACCGGACCGGGCCACTGGGACTGAACATCCAAACGGACAATCGGAGAAATTAATAATCCGGACCAAACTTGCTCTGATACCATATTAAAATTTTTAATATGGGCAGAGTGTAGAGTCCGCTAACAAGAATTGGGCTTGGGTCAATCATTGTCAAAATGACTAGAAATAGTCATTTGGATAGTTGACCCTTACCATTTATAAACTCTATAACATTTTCATGTTTAGTCAATATGAAATACTCTAACAGTAATGAAATGGTAAGTATTTTTAACGATAACTTCTGCATCATCCCTTCCTAATTAACAGCTGTTGGCTGGCCTATCTTTCTAAATTTATCATCGATGTTTTATCACATTTTATCATATTCAACTAGTTTTATCTTTGTAAATTAGACTTTTCAATATTCTAACACGTTGCACCAGTCAAAGAAATCTTCCACTGTTGCTGTCTAGTCCAAGAGTAGGTGTGGATCCATATTTCCTATGAAATTAGGTGCTTCAACATGAATTTTCTTAGTAATATCATCAGGCATGTTATATGTTTCAGCTTTATCATGGCCTCTGAAGTCTTGCATGCATTCTTCACGTATTACTGGTTGGTTTCTTTGACTTGGATATCTTGATAGGCTTTTTCTCTAAACCCACTTATTATTGATTAGTTTCAGCCTCTTTAACTTGAATTTCACTTTCTCCACCTTCAACATCAAATGTAGATTGTTGTTAGGTGTCTCTTTGGACTAGTTCTTAGAGCACTTTGTGATCGAGAGTCATCAAAGTTCAACTCTTTTCATAATTTTCAATAGTATTATATCTCGGTCTTTGTTGCTGAGTAGTCTTCTATATGCTCTTTATGCTATGTGTCATCATTGTGTACTATATCTTTGATACCAAATTGATGTAGGAAGAGTAGGAAGTAATATCAAATACAAGTTAGAGCTCACAAAATTTACAAAATCTTATTGCTAGAATTGAATTTGAAGTTTGAGATTTCATCTTAGGTTGTTGGAATTTCAGGTTTGGAATAGCTGGAATTTTTGGGTTTGGATGCTGGAAATTTAGACTAGAAGTGTTGAAATTTTAGTAAGGTAAACAAGCAGTGGAGGATAAGAAACTAGAAATCACTCTTAAAGTCAAACAATTACTTTTAAAAGAAAGAATCACACCTTTTAAATGAAAATTCGTATTCATAGAGAAAATTCCTTTTTTTTTTTTAATTGTAGGACTGAGTATACACACATACATACGTACATAAAAGTTTTTAGAACCTTTATTCTATTAGTAAAGATATTTTAAACTAAAATATCTAAAATAGAATTGAATCCTACTCTAGTATGAATTCTTTATTCTTAAATAAGCCTAAGTCCTGTACAAAGTTGAATAATGTATCTAATTATTATTCCTCATCTAATAAGGAAAAACTTAGCATAAAGTAGATTGCAGCTTGTGCCCTTACTTTCATCTCAATTCTCACTCTTTATTCTGCCAAGTTAATGCTTGTGGTTGAGTGATTTACCATTTTTTATTTTTTTATAAACTCTAATTTCTTTTACATTCGACGCCCTAGAAATTTAGAGGACATATCCCATCTTCTTTATAATACTTGAAAAATAAGACCCATTATTACAACAATAACAACTCTGTCTCTGTGTGTGTGTGTGTGTGTTTTACACTTCTCTCTTATCACAATTCACTGAGAGACATTCAAAGAAACAAAAATAAAGGAAAGAGTAAACAGGACTAATTGACAACATATTATATTATATGTTTTACATTGACGAAGTCTTGCACTTTCTTCTTTTGCAGTGTGACATGAAAAAGAACATAGGATGTGATCCCTGTAGGTTGCTCTAAAATTGGTGTCATATAATGATGTTCATGGTTGAATCTGTGTTGTTGGCCTGTATTGATATTATAATTCTCTTTCTGGTTATGTTTTCCATTACAATTATTTTCTTTTAATGTCTTCTTGTGTTGCTTCTTGATCCCCCCCTACTGCTCAGTTAGTTCTTCTGGATTTTCTCTGGCAGGAAAGGCAGCAAAAACGAGCTGCAGAAGCAAGAAATTTAGCCCCTGCTCAATCTGCTTCAGAAGCTGCTCGTCAAATGCTGAACAAGAAGGTACAACAGCTGGGACATATTATTCTGCATTTTTAGATTTTCTAAACGGAGTTCTTACTGTTTATCAATATTTTCTCTTTGGAGTTTTAAGGTCATTAGGAAATCCATGATTACGGTCTCTCACTTGGCCAAAGTGGCAGCTAAATAGTTTTATTTACATTGACGGCTCTTGTAAATGAATCAGCCATGTATATCTCTCTGATTATTGGCTGGTTGCTCTTTACATATTGTAGCAGAGGTTTCTCATCTGTTCATGTATAGAGTAATAGCCCTGAGCTTGTGGTTTTTGTATATTAGATTGGGCCTTTCTTTCTGATTGGAAGGGACTATAGAACTGGATGACGTATGATGATCATATATACATAGAATGTCCTCTGTCAAGTTTCCACCAAAACAGTCCTGGGACAGATATTCTAAAGTTATAATATCCTTGAACATCCTCCTAGTGAGACGTTTTTAGTGCCATGTCACATCCTAGGATAGGCAAAATGGGGACAAGATCTTCTGTCCAATATTATCCTATCTTATTCTGTCTCATGAAATTTCAGTCGTTTATTTTACCGGACCTATACGGGATTTACGCGGGATCTATATAGGACCCACATAAATAAATGACTGAGATTTATTGGATACAATAAGACACTATAATATTAGACAAGGGATCTGAACTCGACAAAATGACCGTTCGATGATTCTTTGGTATTATTAAATGACACATCACCCAACACTTGGGATAATTCTAAATTACTACTTAGTCTTGTATTCAGGTTTTCATTTTATTGTTGCAATTTTTCTGTCGAGATATATGAATAAGGTTATTTTAGCTCCTTTACAGAAAGATATAACTTCTGTTTTGCAGAGACTTGGTTCCAAAATCAACTATGATGTATTAGACAAACTTTTTGATGAACCTGTAAGTTTGCAATTCAACCTTTTCATCTTGGTTTCACATTCTTTCCTAATTCTATGATATTCATATTCTTGTTTCCCTTTACCTATCGTACATATATTTAATAAAAACCTACACACGTTATTGAAATGACATGAAAGTCGTGGCTTACGGTTGATAATGAAAGGTGATTTGCGGATGGTGGTTTGATCTTGTGACTTTACAGTTCGAATCAGGACATCGTTTTTCGTTTATTTATCATAGTCTATCTATCAAGCTAAAAAATTTGACAAATATATCTTTATATATAAACTGCAAGTCTACAGTTATGATTTTCTAGTTTGATTCAAATCCTAAAACCACTATGTCATGGATTATGAACATTCGGACGTCACCTAATGGATGTTTCAATTAAGTCCTTGTCAGTTTTCAATACATCTGCTTATTCAATCTTAAATAATAAGGGAACTTATAATTTTATTTGTATTATTATGACATAAGTAGTACATTTTATAAGAAAAAATTGATTGGTATTTTATCAATATTTTTTGTTGTTGAAGATTCTAATGTAAATTATTATGATAACGATACCTAGAGTCTAGTAAAACAAAATGTGTGAGGGATCATAAAGTATAAGCATACACGGTTCAAAAACTGCTGATATTATTGTATTTCGATGTACACTCATTCGGCAGGTTTTCTTACATTCAATTTTTTGGCAGGATAACAACGTTGTTGCCAAGAAAAAGCGAATGGATGAGGATAAAAGTTTGGGCGGAGAAAATAAGTTAGAGGACAAGAACCAAAACGATCGTAGTGTGGACGCAGAAATTGAAGTTGGGAACGAGGCCGAGGATCAAATTAATGATGATATGATGGACGAAACACTCGAGTATGATTATGATGGTTACTGAGTCATTAATGTGTGTTAACTTCTAAATTCAGCAGCAACCAAGGGCAGCAAACATCTAAAACGAATCAAGCCTAGTTCTACCTCACCATCCAAAGAGTTAGCAAGATGTTCTTTACAGTGATAAGATTTTCAAGGTTGGGGCGACTTCATTTCGTCTATTGGTCAATATGTTGACAAAGATGGCCTAATCGGTCATGTACGAGAAATTTGTCATCTGCTGACTTAGATTAGCTATGTTCAACTTTTTAAGATAAAGTTAATATTACTGTATCGGTGTACATAATTAATCAAGGGTAATAAATTAGTTTGGTGAACAGAAACTCAAATATGCCATATCTGAGCTAGATTCTTTTTTAGATCGCTACTTGTTCGCATTTGGGAAATAACTCTGTGATCCAAAGGTATAAAGCTGCACGAAAACGTATTTTCATAGATGTCTTATTGGCCAGCAAAGGGGTAGTCATGGTACAGAGTCGGATGAGGCGTGTCCGACACCGATGTCCTTTCCCACTTCCAGTAGAGAAGCAGGCACATGAGCTGTTGGCGACAAATTTATTTTTGTTTATTGCCGACAAATAATACAATAAACAAGTACTTATGAGGAATATATGCAGTATAATACATATATTAGGCATGTATACATTATACCAACTGGTGTAGCGTACACACGTAACTCCATGCTTACCTGTTTCACTCATATTTCAGTGTGTGTCGGAAAGAATTTTTTGAATATCTAGTCAAGAAACAAACTATTCATGAAACTTTTCTTGCTTTCTTTTAAGTTGGGGTCTAGTTTTGGGGGTTAACTATGTTGTTCACTTTAGAACAGATCTTCTGTTTCCAAAAATCTATTCTAACCCTGTTCTGTTGATTTTTATCCATATATTTATGTAAAATTTATGCAAACATGTAGTTAAAAATTAATAGCATAAACTTGGAACAAGTAAAAACGGCACAGGTGATTCTTTGCCATTCTTTTCCTGATTTTGCGACTTCTAGCTTCTAATCTTGTCTGAAGACACAACTCACTGACACCACTTATTTCAACTATCTTCACACTTAGTCCCGTCAACAAACGTATCTCAATCTATTAGTACACAAAAAATGAGTAAGCAATCACATATATAAATTATTTGTCTTCGTTGTGAGGTAAATACGTCTAATCTTGAAGAAGAATTATGTCCATATACGTGACAACTATTTAATAGACATTTATGCAAGACAACTTTTTGTAGAGATATTTAAAGTTACAGGTTTAAGTTATTGAAATAACTTTTTTTTTATAAAAATACAAAGAGAATACTATGTACAATATAACCCTCTTTAGACTCTCGCTTACAGAGAGTCTTGTGTACTAAGTACTTTACAATTTATTATGAAATCAGTAAAACAAGAAATCGTTTACTAGGACTTAAGGAAAAAAGTTGTAGAAATTCATATGAGAGAAAAAAATAGTAATACATTGCCTGGGTCGAGGTAATCCTCACAAGGTCTGAGACTATCAAAATTCGTACTAAGTCTGATCCCAGTGACCCATGTTTGCATTAGTGTTTTTGCATGCCTCCTTCATGCGCATCGTGAAGGTCGCTGAGAAGTGCTCCAAAGTTTAAGAATCTAACAAACCACCCCCACTAGATGGATTCGACACCCTCACCGAATTAGTCTGAAGGTAGGTGTTAACCTGGTCTTTGAATTGCCACAAGGTCGTATCTTTCTCCCATGTAACTTCCGCGACAGGTTTCACTGAATCGAGAACTCGATCTGTCGATTCTTCTTGTATTGACCTATTGTTTGATGATCTAGGATTTTCTCTACTTGATCCTCGAACTGTTTCTTCACAACCGGTGGAGCTTGCTTTTTTTTTGGTAAGTCAGAAAAATTAATAAATGAAACAAAGATATGTACAAAAAAGTTCACGTACAAGTGCCACAGAAGACACAACTAGCTAAAAATAGCAACTAGCCTTAGTACAAACCAAGATAAAAACATAGGGATATCTGTAGCTATGGAAGGAGCAATCCTACAGCCACTAAACGTCAGAAACACAAAAACGCAACCAAATAATACCTAAGAAGCTATAATTTGAATGGGAAGCCTTACTAAATAATATGGAGCTTGCTTTACCTGACTCCTATTCTAATTTGATGCATTCTCATAGTAAAGCTTGAGAAAACTAACATGAAAAGTATGGTGTACCTTTAACTACTCGGGTAACTTTAATCTGTATGCCACGTTCCCCACTTTGTGTAGCACTTCAAACGGTCTATAGTATTTCGATACCAATCCCCTATGAACTTGCTTACTCTAGATCTTCTTCCAAATCTGTGGGGTTAGTTTCAACAAAACTTTATCTCTCATGTCAAATTCTAACGGTGTCCTCTATAGATCTGCTTGCTTCTTCATTCAAGAAACTTTTCAAAGACTGTCCCTCGCCTCATTCAACAATTCTTGCTTCTCCATAGCAAACTTATGCGCCGCAGGACATTTGTCACTTGTCCTTTGTTAAGCAATCTGTAGTAATGTGAGAGGCTGCTATCCTAACACAATCTCAAAGGGACTTTTCTCCGTAGCTGAAGATCTATGCAAGTTATAGCAAAATTGTAGAGTATCAAGTAAACTCAACCAAGTACATTGACTTGCACTTACATAATGTTGTAGGTACTCCTACAACAAACCGTTGATTCTTTCTATTTGGCCATCTGTTTGTGGTGATTTGCTGTTGAAAACTTCAAATCACAATCCATCATATTAAACAGGGACTTCCATAATCAGCCTGTAAATCTGGCGTCTCGATTGCTCACAATATCTGCTGGAACTCCAAAATACTTGACCACATTCTTGTAGAACAACTCGGCTGCAACATCCAAGGAACAAGTTATAGAAGTTGGCACGAAAATTGCATACTTGGAGAATCTGTCAACCACCACCATGATTGATGCCATGTTGTCCACTTTTAGAAACCCATTAATGAAATCTATTGAAACTGGCATTCACGGTCTCGGGGATGGATAAGGGTTGTAGCAAACCGGCTTCCTTCTTTCTCTCTGGTTTATCCAACTGAAAAACGAGGCATGTCTTAACGTAACATTCCACGTCATTCTCCATCTTCGGCTAAAAGTAGGAACGAGATAAGAGCGCTAAGGTTCTAGAATCGAAATATAAACATAAAAAAACATCAAACAAAACATATTCTATAATTTCTGGAAAATTGTCTAGATCTGAAAATTGTTTGATAAAATTATTAATTTTTTTTAATAATTTTAAAAAAATTACAGAGGCATAAACACATCCTAAATATGTTCACATAATTTTTTCAGAATCAAATTCCACAAAAATCATGTATAACCTCATTAGTTTAGCCAATAGACATCACATGCCTAGCAGAAAGACATATTTCATGTATGTTCTTGTAAATTCAAACTTAAATATTTTAATCACATTAAAAATATTTTCAATAACACTGAATCATTCATATACATCTTATGAACAGATTGGTGA
>JANIPM010000007.1:806178-819823 GCA_027478405.1 Erythroxylum cassinoides
CAGTAAGCAGTGGGGAGTGGATTTCTCCCAGTAAGCAGTGGGGAGTGGATTTCTCCCTTCGAGCTCAAGGCTCGATATCAATATCAGTGAGCTGCTGCGGTCACAACCGTTATTATCAGTTCATGTAGTAATGTATGCGATGCATATACCAGTGTCAATATTCAGTCACAGTAACAGTATTAGCAAACAAGATAGAACGAAAACCATCTAGGTGTTCACAGTCATTTACCAGTCCATCACAGTAACAATATTCTATTCAGTCATAGTACCAGTATACACGTCACAATGATCAGTAATCTACAGGCAATTAACAGTTAATATTTTGCAGTCAATCAGTCAATTAATAGTCCATATCACACAATTTATCTCTGTCATACGTAATTCAAGCAATCCCCGTAGGGCAATTAGGTCACAGTAAACACGTAGATTGAGGTAACCACCTAGGTTACTCACCTATTACTTCCGAGCTATTGTCGGGAAGTCTCTGCTACGTCGGTCGATCGACGTTCCAGTTGTGTCTCTATAAGAAGCAGATAACAAACTGTCACTAAAAATTCAATCCGAATTCGTTAAGGATACACATGTAGGTGTATAATGCATGTTCATGAATTCCCGGCCCTAATCTCATTTTTTTTCATTAGAAAAATCCGTTTGAAAATTAGAAACCTAATGGCGCTGACGGCGCTCAATTTGGACCTCTATAGGTTCCCAATTAAAGAAAACAGTGATTAACGGTCCCTTACCCGGATCCACGTCAAATTTTCCGTCCAAAAATCCCCAATTTCTCAAAAAATGAAATTCAATATTCACTGAATCCGATGCCTCAAGAATCAGGTCAATCGGAAGTCGGACGGAAAAGTTATTCACGAAAGAAACCAAAAGTCAACAATTAATATATATATATTGCCCTTATTTCCTACTCTTTTTCCCTTTTCTTTAACCGAAATTTAAAAATTCATAACATATTCTACACAATTCAGAAAAATGCAAACCATATCTCATTGGAAAGGTAATGAAATGCTCTACAAGTTTCCTTTAGTCCAGAAAAATCAATTTCACCCCTAAGAGTGTCAAAATCCCTTCAAATCCACTGCCTACTCAAATCCCATTAAAACAGAACAGTACATTGCAAATTCCATAACTTTCTGATTCTTCAGTCAACAATTACACAATAAATATGCTCATCAAGATCATCATGTTATCTATAACGTTCATGAACAGTCCAAAATCAGATTCACTTGCTAACAATCTCAAACAATTCCACAAAGCATCTACCTACTGAAATCAACTAATCTGGATAGTAATTTCCCATACAACAAATCTCTTAGCACAAATGTCACCAAATTCACTACCTTATACCCCTGAAAAGATAAGATCACAAACTTCAAGTTTCATGAAGAACTCAAACTCCAATTCAATTTCTAACAATTTCAAAACTATTATGCAAGTTACTGCCATGATCAGTCATTCACATCCTGATACAGGATCAGTTTTTACAAAATCATAACTCCCAACTCTGACCTCTAAAAATTATATGCCATATCTCATTTTCAAGATAATTTCTTCCTCTCCAACTTTTCAGAAGATCACTCACACCAATTCAGTCCACAAAAATTGTTAAAATTGCTCCCAAACAGAAAGCTCACAAAATCAACACTCTGACTAGTTTTCTCCAAAAAGCATAAAACCAATCAGTAGAAATCAGTTCATATCTCCCAATATACAACTCGAAAATTAACAAGATCAGTGGAAATGGAAAGCTAACTCAATATGATACAACTTTCATGAAGACCATTTTCCCAAATTCCATCTCAATAAATTTAGAAAAATCAGCAAAGTAATCAGGTTATGGTTTCGGTTACTGTTCACAGGCAATAAAACAGTAACTTTCCATGCAACAATTCACCCTTCTAACATTACAATTTAACACCACCTATTTCACACAAAATTGAAGCCAACATCCCAAAGTTTCTTTGGGCACAAACCTCATCTCATTTGCATTCCTACACAATTAGTTATGATCAAATCAGTATACTAGGTCAAAATTCAATTTTCAGCCTTACTTCACCAATTCACTTCTTATCATTCCAATTCAATTTCTACTATCATAGGTATCTCAATTAGACACAAATTCAGTACCTAGGTCACTCATACATTAACTTAGACCTATAGGCACAATTTTGCAGCATTACACTCTTAATTTCTATGCAAGATTTGGCATCAATATTCAATCCAATTCAAGCTAAAACACACTTCAATCCTAACCATTCATTATCCTAACACATCCCACATTTATACCCAACAATTCCACCTATAACTTTCATCAAATTAAAGCATCAATAATCATAATAAATGCACCCTAACCCCCATTGAATGCATCTAACAACCAAGTCATTAAATTCATAATTAAAACATCATTAAAACCTAACTTAAACACTTACCTTCTTAAGCTTTCAACCTTCAATTCTCTTCAATTCTTTCCTTACTAGTCTACCACAACCACTTCTCCACTCACTTCTAACACCATACATGTGTAGGTTCTCCATGGCAAGAACATAACTTGGTTGTAAGAAGAAGAGTTCTTGAGTTTTGGAGGAAGGAATTCCTTAAAGAAGAAAAACGATGGAGAGGAGAGGAAACAAAAGTAGGTTTCGGATGATGCTCCAATTAAGCAATAAAAAGGCTTCTTTTCCTTCTTTTCTAAGGCAATAACCGAGAGAAATACTAAGCATAGGACAAAAGCCATTAAGGCAAAATGACAAGTGGCATTAGGAAAAAAACAAAATAGTAATAAGACAAAATAATAGATAGGATTTAGAAATCCTACTACAATTTGACCCATTTTAGTCCAATGGTCCTCATTTCAATTCCAAAATAATATACCCAATATTACAGTGCCATTGGATAGCACTTTTTGGTACCGAAAATCGACCGGTTCGTCACTTGGTGATTTTTTCGGTCCGGGAATTTTCTCCGAAAAATTTCAGAAAAATTCCTAAAAATCCCTTAAAATATAAAACATTCAATGGCTCACTCAAAATAATTTTTCAAACCCAATAACCACGTTAATCACAATCAAATTACATTAGGCCCATCTACCGGGAATGTCATGAATGCATGTACAGTAATTTCATGTGCACAAATGATACTGTGTACCAATCCTATTATGCATGAACCGTCCTAAATCATTCCAATCCATCTCATCCTATGCCAAATTTACTATTTTACCCCTTCCAGTAGGGGGTGGGATGTTACATTTGGTGCCCTGAAAAGTATTCTCCTAGCCACACTTGTAAGCACAAGCAGGTATTCTCAATTTCCATTGAAGAGGATGACACTGAGGAGGTGGAGCTACAGGAGACTGATTCTATGGAAGAAATTTCAGAAGAGGTTAACCCTCACATCTCGGTGCACGCATTGGAGGGTGCAATTGGGTTCCATACTATGAGGGTGGTGGGTGTAGTAAATAAGAGGGTTATGTATGTGCTAATTAATTCTAGCAGCACTCACAACTTTATAGGTGAGGAAACTGTGAGGAGATGGGGGTTTGAACTCACTACCATCAAACCCTTGATAGTGGAAGTGGCCAATGGTGGATTTATGGAATGCAAGGCTATATGCAAGGGCCTCAGATGGACGCTATAAGGGGCTGTATTTTGGGTGATATTTTAGTGCTAGCACTGCCCAGCTATGATATGGTTCTGGGAGTATAGTGGTTATCCACCTTAGGCAATATCTTATCTAATTATGCTGAATTATGGATGTCATTCTATTGGGAAGATAAGCTAGTCACCTTTAAAGGCAAACCAGGACAGGCCATCAAGCAGATTAATGTAGAGCAATTGGCGAGGTTGATGGGAAAGCCCACTCAAGTTGCTAGGATGCAATTATGCAGCCTTAGAGTGAAAAGCACTGATGAGATACAGTTACTTACCTTGGTAACATCTGATCGGCAAAGTGTAGGCCCTCCACCGGAGCTTGCTACACTTATCAAGGAGTTTGAAGGCTTGTTTGCTGAACCCTAAGGGCTGCCTTCTGACAGAACCCATATTCACCAGATTCCATTGAAGGATGGAACTCACCCTATGAATCAGTGGCCATACAGGTATTCAGGATTTCAAAAAGATGTCTTTGAACGTTTAGTGGATGAAATGCTTGCTAGTGGAATTGTGCAACCTAGCATGAGTCCTTTTGCTAGTCCTGTGGTGTTGGTGAAGAAGAAAGATAGCTCCTAGAGGCTATGTGTGGATTATAAAGCCTTAAATAAAGTGACCATAAAGGATAAATTTCCCGTACCGCTCATTGAAGAGCTGTTAGAGGAGTTACAAGGGGTTGGTGTCTTCTCCAAATTGGACCTTAGGGCTGGTTATCACCAGATCAAAATGCACGTGCCTAATGTATATAAGAAAACTTTCCGAACTCACAATGGCCATTATGAGTTCCTTGTTATGCCATTCGGGTTGACTAATGCTCCTGCCACTTTTCAAAGCTTGATGAATGACGTGTTTATACCCTATTTACGAAGGTATGTTCTAGTATTCTTTGATGATATATTGGTTTACAGCAGGAGTATGGCGAACCATATGTGCCATTTGCGGGTGGTTTTTGAAGTGTTGCAGAAAAATCAGCTGTTTAAGAAGCAAAGCAAGTGCGTTTTTGGAGGCACTTGTGTGGAATATTTGGGATATTATATCTCAGCCCAGGGAGTCACTACTGATCCTACGAAAATCCAAGCAGTAATGGACTGGCCTATACCAACTACCCTCAAGCAATTAAGGGGCTTCTTAGGCCTTATAGGATATTACAGGAGGTTTGTTAAAAACTATGGCAACATTAGCAAACCACTAACATAATTACTCAAGAAGGACAATTTTTCTTGGAGTGTAGCAGCAGAATCAACCTTCATTCAGTTGAAAGAAGCTATGGTTACTACCCCAGTCCTAGCTCTTCCAGATTTGTCTAAGGAGTTTGTAATGGAGATATATGCTTCTAGTGTGGGCATTGGAGCTGTGTTGATACAAGAAGGGCACCCAATCGCTTACATAAGCAAAGCATTGGGTCCTAAACATTAGGGGTTATCGGTTTACAAAAAGCGATGTTAGCAGTGCTACATGCGGTTAGTAAATAAAAGCATTATTTTAAAGGAAGACATTTTAAAATTCATACTGATCATAGCAGTCTCAAATATCTACTGGACCAGAAGCTATCTACTGAGAGTCAACACTTGTGGTTGGCTAAATTGCTCGGGTTTGATTATGAGGTAGTCTACCGATGAGAAAAGGAGAATGTTGCCGCAGATGCATTATCTAGAATTTTGGGGTCTGAATTATTGTCCATGTCCCTTTCCACGTTTTCTACAGAACTGATGAGCCTAATCAAGAAAACTTGGGCAGAAGATCCTCACTTAGAACTGTTGATTGCTCAATTACAGGTTGACCCTCTTTCCCATTCTAGTTTCCAATGGAAGCAGGGAATCCTCACCAAAAAGGGTAGACTAGTTGTAGGGGCTAATCGAGAACTACAACTTTATATATTAGAACTCTATCATAGCTCTCCCACAGGTGGGCATTCAGGCATGCAAGCTACAGCCTAGCGTGTTAAGTCACTGTTTTTTTAGAAAGGGCAGCAGAGCATGGTTAGGCAATTTATCAGGGAATGTGTGACTTGCCAGAAGAATAAGTCTGAAAATGTGGCAGCACCTGGCCTTCTCCAACATATTCCTATTCCTGAGTCCGTTTTTACTGACATCACTATGGACTTTATTGAAAGACTTCCAAAATCAGCAGGAAAGGAGGTTATATTCGTGGTGGTTGATAGGTTGAGCAAGTATGCTCACTTTATGGCATTGCCCCACCCATTCTCTGCTAAAGACGTGACTCTAGTTTTCCTAGATAATGTTTTTAAGCTTCATGGAATGCCTGCTAACATCATCAGTGATAGAGACCCAATTTTCTTGAGTAAGTTTTGGAAAGAGTTGTTTGCCTTTCAGGGCGTTCACTTACGCTACTCAACTACCTATCACCCACAAACTGATGGCCAGACAGAGGTGGTAAATCGCTGCATAGAGATGTACCTATGTTGTATGACTAGAGACGCTCCTAAGCAGTGGGTCAGGTGGCTGTCACTGGTAAAATGGTGGTACAACACCACTTTTCATTCCCCTACTCGATTATCACCTTTTGAAGTCCTATATGGCTACCCACCTCCCATGCACATTCCCTATACTAACAAAGACTCAAAAATTGACGCGGTGAATCAGTTCCTGTCAGACAGGAAGAGTATGCTTGCAAGCATCAAGCAGAATTTATTACGAGCACAAGATAGAATGAAGCGTGCTGGGGACAAGAACAAGTCTGACAGAGAGTTTTCGGTGGGGGATTGGGTGCTTTTAAAACTACAACCTTACTAGCAGACATCAATGGCAACTAGAGCTATGCAGAAATTGGCATATAAGTATTTTGGTCCATATCAAGTGCTAGAAAGAGTGGGACAGTTGGCTTACCGATTGCAATTACTTGTCGGAGCTGCCATTCACCCAGTGTTCCACGTCTCTAAGCTCAAGAAGTTTGTAGGTGCTCCTGTTCCTTCCACAGACATTCCCAGCCACGCAGAGCTCCCTTTGAGGTCAAAATGTGTTCTTGGAAGAAGAATGACCCTTAAACACAAGCAACCCGCGTTGCAAGTTCTAGTTCAATGGGAAGGTGGATCTCCAAATCGACCTGGGAATGGGTTCAAGACATGAAGATTCGATTTCCACATTTTGTCCTTGAGGACAAGGACGCTCTGTAGGGGTGGGTATTGACAAGACCAAACAAGGAGGAGAAAGATAAAGAGATATTGGAGACTTTTCGAAAGATGGAAGTCAATATATCTTTGCTAGAGGCAATCAAGCAAGTACCAAGATATGTCAAATTCCTGAAAGAAATTTGTACATATAAAAGGAAACTGAGGGGTGATTAGAAAGTAATGATGGGTGAGAATGTGTCGATGATATTCAGAAAGAAGATGCCTCCAAAATGTCAGGATCCAGGCATGTTTACCATTCCTTGCAAAATTGGGAATACTATGACCAATAAAGCTATGTTAGATTTGGGTTCTTCTATTAATGTGATGCCTCGTTCAATTTATACTTTTTTTTAATTTGGGTTCATTGAAAGAAACGAGTGTAATCATACAACTAGTTGACCGCACTAATGCTTATCTTGTTGGCGTGGTTGAGGATGTTTTGATACAGGTGAATAAGTTAATGTTTCCTACGAATTTCTATGTTATGGATATGAATGATGACACCTCATGTAATTCGATACCTATCTTGTTGGAGAGAGTTTCTTAATACGATTCGAACTAAGATAGATGTTCGTGAGGGCACCCTTACAATGGAATTTGATGGGAAAATAATTCATTTCAATATTTTTGATGCCATGAAACATCCTCCTGATGATCACTATGTTTTTTCTATTGAAGTGATTGATACTTTGGTGTAGGGAATGTTTAAATTAAGTTACTGGGATCATTTGAAAATGGTTTTAACTGAGTATATGGAAGTAGAAGCCATCACTAATGTTGATATGGGAGAAGAGCTTATCGAAATGATAGCCCCCTTAGACTCATTGGAAAGCTCTTAAAAAAGGTACAATTTAGCTTCTATACAACTACCTGAAGCTCACCAGAAGTTGTTACCTTCTGATGTGTAGGCACCAGAATTAGAATTGAAGCCATTCCCTACACATCTAAAGTACGCCTATTTGGGAGATAAGCAGACTCTCCTAGTTATCATTTCGACATAGTTGACTTCAAATCAAGAGGAGAGGTTGGTTCGAATGTTAAGAAAGCATAAGACGGCCATCGAGTGGACCATCACAGATATCTAAGGGATAAGTCCTTCCATATCCATGCACCACATTTTGTTAGAGGAAAATGCAAAATCCACAAGGCAAGCTCAGTGTAGGTTGAATCTTCCAATGATGGAAGTTGTGAAGAAGGAGGTGCTGAAGCTTCTTGATGTTGGGGTTATCTGACCAATTTTTGACAGTAAGTGGGTAATTCTTGTCCAGTTGGTTCCAAAGAAGTCTGGAATCACCATTGTGACAAACCAAGAAGGTGAGTTGGTTCCCACTCGAGTGCAAACCGGGTGACGAGTATGTATTAATTATAGAAAGTTAAATTCTGCTACTCGTAAAGACCACTTTCCCCTTCCTTTTATTAATTAGATGCTTGAGAGATTGGCTAGTTATGACTATTATTTCTTTTTAGATGGCTTTTCAAGTTATCTTCAGATTCTGATCACATTGGAAGATCAGGAGAAGACCATATTTACATGCCCATTTGGTATGTTTGCCTATCGAAGGATGCCATTCTGATTAGGTAACACACCCGCCAAATTCCAAAGGTGTAGTATAAGAATTTTTTAATATGTTGAGAAGATTATTAAGGTATTCATGGATTATTTTAGTGTGTATAGATCTTCTTTTGATGAATCTTTTGAGAATCTTATCGTTATCTTAGAACGATTTATAAAAACTAACCTTGCGTTGAACTGAAAAAAATGTTATTTTATAGTGGATCAAGGTATAGTTTTAAGCTATGTGATATCTGTTAAGGTTATTGAAGTAGACAAGTCTAAAGTAGATCTTATTTCTTATTTACCTTACCCCTTTACTATAAGGGAACTACGTTCTTTTCTTGGACATGAAGGTTTTTATCGAACATTCGTTAAAGAATTTTCGAAGATAGTCGCATTACTATGCAAACTTCTTCAACAAGATGTCTCCTTTGAGTTTGACAAAAAGTGAAAGGAAACATTCAACAAAGTTAAGGAGCTTCTGACATCCCCATCGGTGATTCAACCACTAGATTGAAAGCTCCCTTTCGAGATCATGTGCGATGCAAGTGATTATGCAATGGGGGAAGTTCTAGGACAAAGAGTGGGAAAAGCTTTACATGCCATCTACTATGCTTCCAAGACTCTAAACCAAGCACAATTGAATTATTCCATTACTGAAAAATAACTCTTTTCTATGGTTTTTGTTTTGGAAAATTTTTGATTGAATTTACTTGGTGCTAAAGTGATTGTTTATTCTGACCATGCAACTTTACGATAATTGCTCACGAAGAAGGAAGCAAAATGGAGGCTGGTCAGATGGACTCTCCTCCTTCAAGAATTCAATTTGGAAATTAGAGATAAAAAGGGGGCAAAAAACGTAGTGGTGGACCATCTCAACCTACTAATTAAGGAGGAAGATGATATCCCCCTACGACAAACCTTTCCGGATGAGCAATTATTTTCTATCGATGCAACACTACCTTGGTATGCCAACATTGTTAATTTTTTAGTTACTAACGAATTATCTATTGGTTTGTTAAAGACTCAAAAGGATAAGCTACGGAGTGAAGCAAAGTATTATGTATAACCCATATTTTTAGAGGCACTACGCAGATCAAGTTACTAGGAGATATGTACCGGAAAATGAATCATCATCAATTTTATCCTTCTGCCATTCATACACTTGCGGGGAACATTTTGGAGTGAAAAGGACAACTCTAAAGTTCTGGAGAGCGGCTTCTACTAGCCAACATTGTTCAAAGATGCACATACCTTCTACAAATCCTGTGACAGATGCTAACGGTTACATAACCTGTCCCATAAGGATCAATTGCCACAAAGTCCTTTGCCTTTCTGTGAAATCTTTGACATTTTGGGTATTGATTTTGTGGGACCTTTCTCTCCATCTTTTGGCTTTGCTTATATATTGCTTGCAGTTGATTATGTTTCCAAATGGGTGAAAGCCAAAACCACTAGGCTAACGATGAAAAGGTTGTTGCAGATTTTGTTAAGGATAATATTCTTTCTAGGTTCGGGATACTAAAAGCCATTGTTGGCGACAGAAAGACCCACTCCTGCAACAGGGTGCTAGAAGCAACGTTTAGAAAATATCACATCATACATAAAGTTTCTGCGCTTACCATCCCCAAACCAATGGTAAGCTGGAGTCTCAAATTGAGAAATCAAGTTAATCTTAGAGAAAACTATGCAGCCCAATAGGAAGGATCGGAACGTAAGATTGGAAGACGCACTATGGGCCTATAGGACGGATTACAGAACACCAATTGGGATGTCGCCGTATAGGCTAGTGTTTAGGAAGCCATGTCATCTTCTTGTGGAATTACTACATAAAGTATATTGGGCTATCAGAAGATGCAGCATGAACTTGGATGATGTGGGAGTGAATAGGAAGTTGCAGCTTTAAGAGTTGGAAGAGATGAGGAATGAGTCATATCAAAATGCAGTGATATATAAGGAGAGGATGAAAGCTTTTCATGATAAGATGATTTCGAAGAAAAGATTATCAGTGGGCCAGAAAGTGTTACTATACCATTCCAAACTCAAACTCTTTCCAGATAAGTTACATTCCCATTGGGTTGGTCTGTTTGTTATCATTTATATCTTTCCTTTTAGTGCAATGGAGATACGGAGCCTCAAAACTGACAAGACAGTTAGAGTGAATGGTCATCGCTTAAAGCTGTATTATGAGGGCTTCCAAATGAAGGATTTGGAGGTGTTGATGTTGGAGGATGTGTCTGGTATCACTTGATAGACGCAACTGTAGGTCAAGATAATGTTAAACAAAGGCGCTACTTGGGAGGCAACCCAAGGGGAGCTAATTTCTGTCTTTTACATTTTCGCATTTGCTATTTTTGTTAACTGCTCCATTTCTTGCATTTGATTTTACATTGAGGACAATGTAAGTTTTGAGTGTGGGGGTGGGATATATTAGTTTTTATGCATGTTTTTTAGCTTAATTGCAGCTTATGTGACTTCTTAAGCGGTTTTCAGAATCAAATAAACCAAATCAAAAATTTTCTTGTTTTCTATTGCTTTTAAGATTATTTAGTCATAATTAGAGTGTGAATTGCAATAAAAATTCATAGCAAAATTTGGCATGTACTTTTGCTCTTGTGGATTGTTAATATGCATTATTCTTATAAGAGCAGTGACTAGTGGTAGACAAAAATCAATGAGGTTTTGAGCCGTATTAGACTGACACATCTATATTAGTCCCACTATTTTGTTTGTTAAATATGACCTTCATGATATATACGTTCTTACTTTGTGTTGATTTTCTATTCAAGATCATATTTTTATCATATGCAATTTTATGAAAATGATTAGGCATTCTTTATTAATTACGAGCTACAATAGCCAAATAGCCTACCCAACTATGTGAATGTTCCTTTGCTAACCCCCTTTGAGCTTTATTATCCTTGTCTTTTGTATAAACCACATTATATGTACCTAACCAAATGCCCTTCCCAAGTCTTAAAGTTAGTGGAGCATTTGTTAATTCTTAATGAATGTGATTGTACAAAAGCCTAAGTGTGGGGGTTATATACATAAGAGTTGGTTATATTTGTTAAAATTCCATGTTATGAATACTATGTTGATGTAGCTTCTATCACTTCTACTTTTGAAAAAAAAAGGAGAAAAAAGTGTAAGAAAAAAAAGAGAAAAAAAGAAGAAAAAAAGTGAGTTTGAATAAAAAGTATTAAGGAGGAAATATAATTGATGTGAAAAGTTGTTAATTAATAGTTTATCATCCTTAAGTTGTATTGAATGGGTGTTCGAATATATTGCAGATGACGTAGATGTTGTTTTGGATAGAGCACTTTTTGTGTTATATTAATGTGGCTTATGGTATAAGAGCTAAATTGAGTTGTGAAACATACTTGTTGCATTTTTCATGACTGACAGTACCTAGTTTTGAATGAATGTTAACTTACGTGGTTGATATCTCACTAAATGTTACTTTTGCTTCATTAGATTGATGGATTTTATACTACATTATCCAAAATTCATCACACCTTATCCTTACCCACATTACAACCCTAGAAAAGTCCTTTGTTTCATGATTATGCATGTAAATTTTAGTTGTGGAGAAATGAAATCATATGCTAAGTTATGGATTGTTCTGATTATGAATGGTGTTTGAGTGTACTAATAGAAATATCTTATTTAAACACTTTTTGCCCAAGTCTACCTCTAAAGTACTCAGTTTCTAAGGGTGGTGAAAATTGATTGATCAAGAACATAAGCTTTGAATATTGAGTTTTTGCTATAGGTTTTGAAAGTCATTCATCTTTACTTATGGATATCTATTATTAAGAAATATGGAAAATGAATAAAAATTTTGGTTTGTGATTTTGATTTTATCGATTTGCCCGAGGACGGTCAAAAGCTAAGTGTGGGGAAAGTTGATATGTGTTTAAATGTTGATTAAAGCTAGCTGTCCATTCCACTTTTAACTTAGCATTTAAGGTATAAAGAAAACAAGTGCGAGTGATGGCTGATACAAAAATGTGGGATGGCTGTAAAAATGTTAGTGCATGGGATTGCATGGTGTCTCACATGAGTGAGACACCACACACACACACACACCACTTGTCCACTTAACATAACTTTTTAAGTATAAAACAAAGGTATATGATGGATGGTGGATAGCTGCACATGGAGGCTGGAGCATCATACTCACGTCATGGACACCACCAAGGACATTAACCAAAGGATATTTTGTCCTCTTCTATTTTGAAAGACACCAGTCCTATATCCCTTCTAAACCTAGCTGCCTCACTTATTTTGGATGCAGCTTTTGAATAAATAAATAAGGCAAGTGTCAGTTGTCTGCTGAGGATAGGGAGGCAAAATCGTAGGTGAGTGGAAGCTGTAGACTCTGCCCACAAAACAAAGAAGAAGACGATGGTGGACAGAACTTTATCATATCTTCGATTTTAATAAAAGAGGAAGGGTAGAAAAACATGAGTGGAGGCTAAGGTGTGAAATACGTGTTGGCTACTACATTTTGGAGAATAGAATGAGGAGTTTGGGGCCTGGTTAAGGTGAGAACCAAAGGTGACCTGAAGCAAAACGTGAGTGGGGGAGAGGGATGCACTAAGACCTTCTTCATTTGGCAATTTTTAGCTTTCCAATATGCATGTGTGAAGGTTGGCTGGAGCAAAAGGGAGGAGCATGGACAGCAGCTTCTTCAACATTTTCTCTTGGAATTTCAAGGAGAATAACCAGATAACTAAAGTTGGGACAGCAACTATTGTATTCCATTCTCTCTTTAGTTTTCTACACCAATGGATGCTATAAAGGCTGATTCTTGGAGTATAAAAATGGAGATGGAAGGCCAGCTTCCCTACACCAGTTCAACAGGAATATCGACATCAAGTCATGGTTTAGCTATTTTTATCATTTTAAGGTTGTAATTTCTTTTTAGATTGTTGTGTTGTTGGTGTTGATTTGATTGGGTTTTGGGATGAATTATCTTAATACGTTATTTTGATTATTTTTATTTCAAACCTATTGCTAAACATTGAATGTAATCTGTAATCATTACTTTTGATGTTTGTGAGCAGCATATAATGATTTGTTAATTGTTATAAACAACATAACTTAGATTAGATAACCCAAACGTGTGAGGTTATTACCTATATTGATCGTTTTCTAATTCATATTGCGGTTGCCAAATTGAATCTAGAGATCGTATCCTAGGATATTCAGTATTTAGGTTTAATTATTGATCATATCTTGGTTGTGTTAAGTTAGGTTTAATTATCAATCGTATTTTGATTAAACACAGCCTAAGAA
>JANIPM010000007.1:848014-858456 GCA_027478405.1 Erythroxylum cassinoides
TGAATTAAATGTTGTAAAATTGCATACTGAGTTTTGTACCGAAATTGAGTGAGTAGCCTACCAATCTCGTGTGTCGCAGACTCGGATATCACCCACGATATCGGGTTCGGGTCTTACGGGGTTGGGACGCTACATAATGGATTGGTACATCTTTTCCCCTCTGTTTCAATTATTGATAAGAAGGGATAAATGTCCAAAAGAATTAACCATAGAGATTTTGTAGAGTTGTGAATGGTCCTTAATTTAAAAATAACTTTGAAATTTAGTAATAAATAATACAATAGAAACAATTTATTTCTTAATGGTAGATTAATTACTCTAAGTGGGATTCCAATATCTAGAAATGAATTGTTCTATATGATATTTATTATTAACAAGTTGTTTAGTATTCCTCCGTACCCCTAATCTAAGGCTTTAATTTCTACAATTTTATATGCATTAGGGTTATCTGAATGTAAAATTGGAATTGATTTTACTTGAGATTTGATTTGATTAATTATATTAGTATGTTGTTTAGTCTACGTTATGGGTTATTTCTTTAACCTAATATGTAATGGTTTACATAATCTGTTAAAGTTGGGGTAAAAATCCATATATATTTTAAGCTTCCCAAGAATGTTTAAGATTGTTTTTTATCTATTATTTAATCAAGAAATTTGTTAGTAAATTCTAGCATTCTTTATATAGGTGTTATTGTTCCACTTTTTATATAATGTCCCAAAAATATTTTTCTTGTGAAAAAGACTTAACTTAATTTTAGATACAACTAAACCATTTCTCTTAATTATATAAATAAATGTTTTTACGTGTTTAACATGTTATTTCATGGTAGTAGAAAAATATTAATATATATCATCTATATATACTATTCAAAATTCATAATTGGGCAAGAAAATTTAATTCATTATTCTTTGTAATTTAGATCGGGCATTTTTCAACCTCTTAGGCATAACGCCTCATTTAAATGTCTTAAATAGGACAATGAAAACAATTTTATATCTACCCTTACTTTGTATTTGAATTTTCCAAAATCTTGATTTCTCATTAAATTTTGAAGAGCATGAGTAATATATTGTTTTTGAAGTAAGTCTCTTTTATTTGGGATTGGATATCTAATAATCCAATGTAAAGCTTTATTAAGAGATCTAAATTTTATTAATAATACAAGAACTCTTTCTTGCTCTAAATTTTTTTTACATAGTATGCTGCATAACTCTAGGGGAACCTAAATAGAAATATTATCTTTTTTCTTTAATAGGCTTTTTTATTTCTTGTTATATTTTTTCTTTAATATGATTTTTATTTCTTGTTTATAATGAGCATATAAGTCTTTATGTATTTTCATTAAAATCTTTTTCATAAGATAAATCCAAAATAGGTTTTTTACACTTGCATCTATTTCTTTCTCAATATTTTCTTATAAGATTTTGTTTTTATTTGATATATTCATTTTTTATTGGTTTTCTATTTTTTAATAAAACATCCTTTTCTAAATAATGTAATGGTTTTTCATTTACATGAATTATATTATCTAGGTAACTTTTGTAGAAGGAGCATGCTTTTATTAATTAGAATTATGTTCCAAGTTAAAAGAAACTAGTAAGTAAATTTTCATAACGGGAAGTAAAGGTAGCTATAACTGTATAAATCAAATTTAGAATACAGCAAATCATAGAGAATTCCTAGGAATTACAAAGGTGTGAAAATGTTAGTGTAGTAGGGATAACTAGGACAATTACCTTTTAGATCACATTTACTACTCATCATCGATTAGGAAGGCAGATCCTTGACAAACCAATTGTATATGCTCTCAGGGGTCCTGTTGATGTAAAAAACAATTGATTTGATATAAGGGTTGAAAAGGGTGAAGGGTTGCTTCTCTAGCTCTAGTTGCTGGTAAACATGATATAGTGAATGAGCCATCCTGAAAGTCCTAGGCCTAGAAGTAAAAGGAACAAAGTGGATCAACTAGCAAAGAGATAGAACACCCCGACTGACTATATGACAAACCAAAATCAATTACTTGAGGAAGTAAATTTGTAATTTAAGAGAATTTCAAGTTTTTTAGTTGTTTTCTCTTATAAATTTTATAGCTAAGGTGATATTTTAAAAGGGAATTTTAGATGTTGTAGATCAATAGGAACATTTGAACAGATCATAATGCTTTTTGGCCTAAAAAATGTAGGAGTCGCTTATTAAAAGGCTATGAATGTTATCTTCCATAATTTAATAGGAACTATATTGGAAGTTTATATAGTGATATTGTTATTAAATAAATAAAAAGGTGCAAGCCATGCCCATAATTTAAAGGAATCCTTCCATAGGATGAGAACATATAAACTAAAGTTATGTCCCTTGAAATGTTCTTTTAGAGTAAAAGTAGAAATTTTATTGGGTTTCTTGGTCCACAATATAGGAACTGAATTAGACATTAAAAAAAAAAAAGCAAGTGCCATTCTTGAAGCAAAACTACCTCAAAATGAGACAAAACTCCAAAGGTTTTTTAGGCTAGGTAAACTACATTAGGAGGTTCAATGCTAATTTTTCTGATTAGATGAAAGAATTCTCGGACCTCCTGAAGTTGAAAATTTCTAAAGAATTTCATTGGGAAGAAAGACATTATATGGAATTTGATAAGATCAAGGAAAACCTGACGAAAGCTCTAATGTTGATGACCACATAAAGGAATACCTTTAAAGTTGTACATTTCTACCACAGAAGAATCTATTAGGTGTTTACTGACCCATAATAGTGAGGTAGGCCATGAGCATCTTATTTATTATTTGAGTAGAATTATGAAACCAAAAGTATGTTCCTATTATGAAACTATATTTAACGTTATATTTTGCTTGCTTAAAATTAAGGCATTATTTACTTTAAAATAAAGTTTACATGTTTTTGTAAATCAACTTAATGAAATACATGTTGAATAAACCAACTATCTCGAGGACCATTAGAAAACGACTTACAACTCTTTTAGATTTTAACTTGGTGTATCACCTTCAAAAGTTAGTGAAGGGTTAGGAGCTAACCAACTTTTTAACAAGTTTGATGATAGAAGTTTAAGAGAACATGAAGCATTTTGTACTTTAGTGTGAAAGAAGATATGCAAAACTAAAATTCGATGGTTGTAGTATAGAGAAATTAGCAAGAGTTAAGATCATTATTACCCCACTAAATGGAACAAAAACTCTTCTTTCTCTTAAGATGGGCTTCCCATGCGCTAATAATTAGGTTGAATATGAAGGCCTAATAGTTGGGTTAGAACTTCTAGTAGCTCTTGGAGCTAAAAAAGTTCTCATCATGAGAGATTCTTAACTAGTAATATGATAGGTGATAGGGGAGTATAAATGCGTAAGTTTGACTTTGTCTATTCAATTATTAGAATTATTTCATAAAATAGAATTCCAACATATACCTCGAGGAGAAAATTGGGACACAAATGAACTTTCGTAAATCACATATGGTTTAAGAATGTCTAAGGAGTTGGTTCATAAATGTGTTGTTATACAAAGAAAATCTCATCTATCTATCTATAAAAAAGGGATTTCCCTAGGAGTTTTTAACATTGATAAAGAAGTCCTCAAGATTGGAGGGAGGAAATCAAGAATTTTTTAGAGAACACCTATAAGAAGGCGCCTCTCATAATTAAACTACAAGCACTCAACTTTATATTGACTAAAGAAGTCTTATTTCGACAAGGTAGTGATGGACTTCTTTTAATGCACTTAGGATGCCAGAGGCATTGACAGTAATGAGATAAGTTTATAAGGGGGCATGTAGAGCATATTAATCTAGTATAAAGATGAGGTGCCTCTTAAAACATCATGGTTACTACTAGCCTTTAGCATTGAAGGATTGTATATCATATACCAAAGACTATCATCAACACCAAAAATAGGATGAATTCTAATCTCTAATTTACATTATATAATTAGCCTTTATAGGTTAGGCCATTGATCTTATTAGGAAAATATACCTATTAAAGGTCATAATTTCATTCTATTAGCAACGAATTATTTTACTAAATAAGTGGTGGCTCAACCTATGAAGAAGGTTGAACAAACTTAGTGAATTTCATTAAGGACATCATTTATTAATTTTGGATTTTACAATCAATATAGATGACCAAGGAACTATGTTTACCGCCTAGGAAGTTAAAGATTTTGTTGTATGCTATGACATGTGATTGTCGAATTTGACTCCTTACTATGCTTAGGCTAATGGCCAAGCTAAATCATTAAATAAAGTAGTTATTAAAATCTTGGAAAAGATATTAGAGGAGAATCTCAGAGATTGGCATAAGATTTTGTTTTAGACCTTATGGGCATAACAAACTTTTAAGTTTACTGCTACAAGAGTCAGCCCATTCACTCTAATTTATGGTAATAATGTTATTCTCCTTATGGAGTAGTGATCCCATCTTTAAGAGTGGCTAAGTAGAATGTTTTGAAGACACTTAAGTATTTAAATGCAATGGTGATGGAATTAGAAGATTTTAGAAGAAGTTTGTCTTCAAGATTTAAATAACATGATTGCACAAAAAGAGAAGGTGGAAAATTTCTACAATAAAAGAATTCATAAATAGGAATTTCAAGAAAAGGATCTAGTATGGAAGTTGATTTTACCACCTAGAATGAAAGATAAATAGTGGGGAAAGTGGTCCCCTAATTGGGAGGGACCATTTCGAATTTATATGGTTTTGAAAAGTAATGCCTATCAATTATCTAGCTTAGAAGGTGAACTTCACAAATGTTTCATTAATGGAAAATATTTGAAATCCTATGTACCTACTTTATAGGAGAGTTCATGAATAAAGCAATAAGAGTAGAATTCTCCAAGTCAAATAATGAAAAACTATAAAAATCATCCAAGCAATAACAATTAAAATCCAAGCCAATTAATGGCCAACAAATTGTTTGTAAAACGTAATTTGACTTTGACACTGAGAATGTTAAAGAAGTTAAAGGTGATTGGTGTTCATTATTTGAAGTAGTTTTATAAATAGGTGTAAAATATTTTTGTTAAAATTTATTCCTTACAAGCTAGAGTTTGGAATATTGGAAGTAGATTATCTTAGAAGATGTTTGTTATGAATTTTTTATTACAAAGTGTATTTTAGGAACTCTCTCCAAATTAATGGTGGATATGGAAGCATTATGGTCAAATTATAGAGCTTGTTGATTTTCTACTAAAAAACATCTTTAAATTTCTTTATTTCTTTTATTTGAGTATTAATGTGGTCTATAACACCTTCAAATATCCGCTCATATGAAAAAGTTGTATCATTCCAATTTATAAATCATAGTACGACTATATTAGACGTTGTTAAATTAATTTGAAAATATATAATTTTCCCTTTTTGACTATTTATTAAAGCTTTAGAGGAAAAACTCGTATTATTGGCTTTATAATGAATTTTATAAATTAATGCTAAAAGAACTAATCTTAAGTTCATCATATAATTATGATTCATGCCTGCTCTAAAAGCATGACTCTAGTGTATAATTAATTATTAGTATTATATATTTCACATTTGAAGAGACTTGCCGAGGAGAATTAGGATAGGGATGTCAAGACCAGCGCAGCCCGTAGGATCGGACTGGCCCACAAGCCAGCTGGGAATGACCCATGAAAATTTTAGGTCGTGCCACGAGTCATGGGCTAAGATGGATGGGTCGGGCTGGGCCATGGCCCGAACTCAGCAGCTCAATCCGTGGCCCGTGACCCACAAAATAATCCAGACAAAATGACATCATTTTGTTTGTTATAAAACGATGTCATTTTATTTATGTATAAAATATTTCTTCTTCCAATAAAACAACATTGTTTTGCTTTAAGAGTAAAACGATGTCGCTCGACGTCGTTTTGTTGCAAGCAAAAATGACATCATTTTGCCTATGATTAAACGAGCCAGTAGCATTGCCCCCAGCCCCTTACAGTCTCACTCTCACATACTCACCCCTCACTCAACACAGCAGCCACCTCCTGCGGTCATGCCTCCATCCATCTCCCTTCATCCCCTTTGTTGCTTTCACTTCTCTATTTTTCTCCTTCATTTCATGTTCTTCCTTAGTTCTTCTTTTTGCATGTCATCTGTCATGGCTCAATGTAGTCGCTAAAGAGAAATAACCAACGGCGACTCGATGAATGGTCCCACGTACTTAATAAGGTAATCTCTCATTCTCTCTTGGTCAATTTGGTTTGATTAGTTGTTTTGAGACATAACGTGGCTAATTTTAGAACTTTGTATATTAATATTGGGAATATAGGATAATGCATGTAATGTATTTGATGAAATGCCGCAGAGATCATTAAGATTTATTGTGAATAACTAGGGTACTTCTGTACTTGTAATTATTTTAGTTGTCCATTATGTGTTTTGTTTGGATGTTTTAACCAGGAAAAATCCTGTTTTAGACATTTGTACTCTCTGTGTTGCTTTTGGTGACTTTCGTGTTGTGTTGACATTCTTGCTCTTGTATAATCTTAGACATAGTTGCACATTCTCTATTTCCATTAATTTTCAAGCATAACAAGAATATGGGGTTGGTCATGGAAGAATAATGAATTGTTATTTGTCTTTTAGTGATTAAATGTGGGCAAAGGATAGGATTACCAAGTACCAAGTCCAATTGGTTTTGGTTCTTGATATTTTTTATTCTTATTACTGGTTTAATGCTGTAAAATAATAGTAATTGAATTCATCACATTATTTGAAGAAAAAAACCGTATCTTCTTTTACGTTTTTACACAAACTAAATCATAAAGAAAACATAATCATCAGTGAGGCATATTTGCCTTGTAACCGCAATAACATCAACAAGGCTTCTCTAGCTAGATGAAGCTCTCTTTCTACTTCCAAGTTAGTGGAAAGCTATTGGAGAAGTAAAGTCTCTCATAAAGTCATGATATCAATTTTGGCCACAATCACTAATTCACAATGTTCAACCATTACGTTACATGTAAAGCAACAAATATCTTCCTGTGCATAAAGGGACTATATAGTATCATAATAGAGTCACAATTCTTGTATTTGCTTCAAACTAAAGATATCAAGCCTTAAAAATGAAAAGTCATTAGAATCTCAGGAAAACAGGTATTGGCATAGAAATTTTTACAAAACATGTTTACCACATATATAGAAACCAATTAAGCACTGTTTAGTCCTCAATAATTCTAGTGAAACTATGATATTTCAATTATTATAAAGGTATAATAATAATTGAAATATTCTTAATTGTTCTCTTATTTTGTTATGTTCTGCTTTGTTTTCATCTAATTTCTTTCTTATCCTGTTTGTTTAGCTTTATTTGAATTTATAATTTATAATTTCTAATTTGTATTTGTTCTACATCATATAGTGCATGCGCTTAACTTCTACTTTTAAGGATTTTCACTTCACACAACTATTCTTATTTTGAATTTATGCTAATAAATGTGGACTTGATCCTATATCTAGGATCTTGGTCTTAAATGGAGTATTAGCATGTATACTAGGATATTAATGAAATAATAAAGCAAGCTACATCTTCTAGGTTGATATGTTGAGCGCATGATAATGCCTTGATTAACTTTGGAAAATGGAAATAGGAGTGGTTGTAAAGATATATTAACTGCAATATTTCTAATACACCTATGTGTTAAACTAAAATTGAAATATTACAAAAATTATACTACAATAAAGCAGTTAATATTATCGTCCACAACTTTATATATTAAACTGAAATTGAAAAAGAATATGTCATTTCCTAATACATTCTTATTTCTAAACTCAAGTATTTATATGTTTTTTATCAGATGGATGAGCATATTCCTTCAGTTGAGAGTTCTAATCCAGTACCAAAGGTAGAAGTAGAAACTTCTATTTCGACAATAAGTGACGATAGAGGTTTAATTAGAACTAAAATTAGTCAACATAAAAGTGAAGTTTGGAATCACTTTAAGAAGACTATATCGATCGACATAATTGAAAAAGCAGTGCAATTATTGTCAAAAGTTGTATTAAACTAGTTCAAAAGGTGGAATGTCTCATTTAAAGAGACATATGATATCATGCACTAGAAGGAAGATGGTTTTAGGAGGGTAAAATCAAACATTTTTTACCCCTAACTTTATAAAAGGAAAGAATGAAATGACTGTAACAACTTTTGACAACCATAGATCAAGATTTTTGATGGCTAATATGATTATTGGAGATGAACAACCATTGCCTATAGTTGAAAGCAAAAGATTAAGGATATTTCTTAATTCACTCAAATTGACTTTCAAAGTTCCATGTTAGAATACATTGAGGAATGATATTTTCAAAATTTATGAGGACAAGAAGAGAGAAACATTAAGAGCATTGTCAAGTGTTCATGGACGAATTGCCATAACAATGGACATGTTGTAACATCTTGTCCCCATATTAATGGTTAGAACCCAAGATTTCTGTAATAGAGAAAATAGCAATGAGAGAGTTAGAAAAAAAATTGCATTTCATGCTCAGGCATAATGTTAGCTTACATGCATGTGAATTTAAATTTTTTTACACATGAAAATAATTGTATATGCACTCATTGACATTCCGGGTACAATTGAATCGCAATGTGATATTGTTGAGAATTGTAGTTTCAGTGATGAATAATTTAGATGGTGGATTTGAGAATTAGGAATTGTTTATAACTGTATTGAATGGATCTGGATTGTGATCTATAAAAATTTACTTAAGTTGATTAAGAAATACTTGTCTCTGTTATGGTTTAGAAGATTACGTACATGGATGATGTACTGTTCATGCATGAAAAATATATGAAGTGTTAATAGAGGTGAATTCGAATAAGTGATGTAGTGTTAAGTATTTAAATGTAAAGTGTATAATGAAATGAAGCTAGAAGAATGTATTTCAGTGTTCTATATATTGATTGAAGAGGATTAAAATGAGAATAAAGAAGTGGAAAATTATAGTAGAGAGAGGTTGTAAATATGAGTTTCAGATTCTTAAGCTTTGGAGTATAAGTTTGATTCAGTTTTGTTTAAAAAGTGTATGGATTAAAGAAATGCATTATCAATAAGTTAGAAGAATTTAAGTTGGAAAAGAAAAAAAATGAAGATTAGAGGAAGAAGAAGCATAGTGAATGAAAAAGGGAAGTTAGAGAAGTTAGTGATATTGACCTGAACTTCCAAGAACTAACTATATTGATCTAGATAGATTTTGACAAAATTGTTTTCATGAAAGTTGTAGATCTTTCTTTTATCTTTCTATTGATATAAAGTTTGCAATTTTTGGAGTTCTAAATCAAAAGTTATGGTGGTTTGAAGTAGAGATTTGGAGAAAAAGAAGAAGAAGAAAATTAAACACAACGGTGACTTTTATGATTAAAAGGAAAATGCACCATCCTTTATATTCACGATGGTGACTTTTGAGTTTAGTGAAGATGCACGACGGTGACTTTGGAGATGAAGGGCAAATTGCACCATCGTGCTTAAGCATGATCGTGCATTTGAGGTTTCTCCCTATACTGAACAATCTTGTTTGTTTTGATCATAACTCCTTCTCTAAACATCCAAATGACTTAGTTCTTAAACCATTGGACTCGTAAGACATTGCTCTACCTCTCCACCAAAAATCATATCTATCTGAAATAAATTTTGGGAGATTGAGTGGAAAACATGGGAAGGGTGGAGTGAGTGTATAGTTAAATAGTTCAGCGTCTTATTATCTCTCACTCCCGTGAATTATTCTCACACCCATGATTTATTCTCACGAGCGTGACTCACAGGCATGATTTTTCACTCTCACACCCATGAGTTAATTGCAAGAGTGACGTTTAATTGTCTTTTCATGCCACAGTGCTCCTTAATAGTTTACTCTCGTGCAAACTAAACCATCTTGCTTATTTTGACCATAACTTCTTTTATAGACATTTAAATGAGATGATTTTTTATTTAGAGTAAACTAGAGACATAGGACTACAAATCATCTGATGAAGTCTAGTTGTAATTCAGTCTCTAAGAATTAAAATTTTTGAATTGAAGTCAAGTATAGTATACTATTTTGGACAAGAGCAGTCTGAAAATGTTTAAAGTATATCTTTCAAATCATTGAACCAAATTGAATGATTTGGTGTCAATAGAGACATAAGACATAGGGAAACATGTTTTTAGAAGAAAGTGTTACAAAATGACTTCAGTATTAGGGTCAAAAAGGACATGCAAGGTTGACCCGAAATGATGTTTTTATGGAAAAATCTGATAATGATTTATGGAGTTATAACTTGTGTTTTTAGTGGTTTTATTAAGTCATAAACTTAAGTATAAATTATACTTAAGTGAGTTTTAATATGGGGAAGTGGATAAGAGGATAAGAAATTGACAAATGTCTAAGCTTTAAAGTTAAGTTTTAATAACCTTGAAAGACAAGCTACTGTCCTTGTCTTTATCCTTCTTGAAGCTTCTTT